>VZSC01016330.1:27103-40085 GCA_013398225.1 Steatornis caripensis
GGGGGGGGGGAAAGAGACTTACAGGTTGGAAAGGTTAAAACAGCTTTAATCTAACTACAATAATAAGGTATTAATAGGAATAATAGGAAAAATAATAATGAAATATATACAAAACCAATATCGAGCTCTGCCCCACCAATGATGAATACATCACCTGGATGCTGCGGGGCATGCCCCAGAAAAGTCCCAGTCTGGACTCAGAAGCAGGCAGTAACTGGATTCAGGAATGCACGGATTGGGATTGAAGACAGAAGAATCGGACAGACTCTTCCTCGGACGCCGGCCATAGAAGAAGAGAGACCAGCCCATGTGATCCCTCAGCTTTATACCGAGTATGACGCGTATGGGATGGAATACTCCCTTGGACAGTTTTGGGTCACCTGTCTGACCTGCTCCTCCCCACCGCAGGGTCGCAGGTGGGACCACTTCTCTGCTCTTTCGTTTCTTGTGCATAAGAAAGTCAGCAGAAGCAAGCACCGACCTTGGTCTCCGTGGGGATAACTATAAGCAAGAGCCTTTCTACATACTATTCCTACTGATGTTCCAGCACTAACTATAAACACGGAGCCTTATCACTGCTAGAAGCAGCTACTGTCTGGGAAACATGCAGTTAATTTCAGAGAGTGCAGCTTCTCAGAAGAGACCTAACTAAAAGGTAAAGTTACTAAAAGAAAATTCATTCTGTCCTAGCCCAAACCAGGACAACTATGTACTGAATTAAAGCAAAATGAGCAACGTTTCTTAGTTGCCCTCTACTCTGTGAACTAGCTCAAGAGGTGATGATGAGTTTGTCAGCATAGACAGCTACTGGCAGCAGAGTAATAGTGAATCTTGGAAATTTTGATTTCTGGAGGTAAAGAAGCTCTGCTGTACTTGCTTTCATTCTCTGCATGCATGGTATTTCCTTAACTTATCTCAGTGCTATTGGCACCATTCACTTTAGGTTTCCAGATGAACTGTTCAACAGCAGCAAGACGTGCCTGCTCCAGTCACCACTTAGCCATCTCTGAAAAGGTATGATGTGGGGCAGAGTGTAAGTCAGTCATATAAAACAGTGGTAGAGAGGCAAGACAGGAGGAAGGACTGGCATCCTGTTTTGAGAACTGGGAGGAGGTGGAGTGGGGACATCATAAACAGAAGACGAACACGATGTTGAAGGCCTGAGTTGTATGGTAATAACAATATTGAANTGTGACTACCCAGAAAAGCTGTTTTGCTCCAATAGAGTCCTTGACATGTGATTAAGCTGAGCTCTTAGTCTGAAAATTGCTCTCACTTACTCCCTCTGAAGATCTAGAGGTGTAAGACAATACAGGTTTGGAGTGATGGCAAACTGAGCACTGCTTTCAGTTTTGAAGATTGGGAATAGAACAAGAGCTTCTGTGAAGTCAAGGGTTTGTGCAGGTTGATGTGTCCCTCACTCAAGCCATATCTGATTTTGACTGAAATGAAGAATCAAGGCAAGACCAAAATGTAACTGTAATAGTGAAGAACTGGTAAAATCTTTGGCAGGCCATATACGGCCACCAGCACAAATGTTGTAGGAAAGCTTCTCAGGGTAAAGAGCCAGGAAAGGCAAAAGAAAGCTTGAAAAATCTTGGTATAAAAAAAGTTAAAAGTTCCAATTAGGGACCATTAAAAGATTCTGTACAAAAGGTTCATAAAACTATGAAAAGAGTTTATAATATAATGAAATTTTGAGTCCGAGCAAGAACATTTTAATCTATGATTTTTATTTTATTTTTTTGCTGCTGGTTTGAAACAAAGTTGCTGAGATCCCTATGTAGTAATGCACGCATACATTTGAAATATCACAAAATTAAAATTTATCACCAGCATACTGTCCTTCAAGGATAAACTGCCTCAAATGGCTATAGAAAGCTCTTCCCATGCTATTTTGTAATATTTTATTTATTGACACCCAAAGCAGAACGGATCAGACTCACTTGCCTGAGCAACTCACCACTGTATAGAGCCTCCAAGCATCCAACACACCGGTTAAAGAAGCACATACCTGTTGAGAAGATTCTTGCAGTGTTGATGGAGGCTGGATTTCTGCACTTAAAATGGACAGATCTGTCCTGGTTTGATCACACCAAAACTCTTTGTTCTTCTGTAGTTCTCTGTCTTTTGTACCATGGACACAGTAATGTGACAAGCCTGCAAAACTGATGCTTACTTGAGGTGGTAGTTCTAACATTACTAAAAAATGTATGCAAATAGGAGACACAGTTTGTGCCAACAGCTCTCATAATCTCCTATGAGGAACAGATGTAACGTAGCCTCTAGCCAAAACAGGATTCAACTTTGTTATTATCCAAATAACTGTATTTTGTGCACAGTGGTTGTGAACAAAGACAAAGCATGGGGATAAAGGCATGATTAAGAATACAGTGTTGTGATAATGGTGCAGGTAATTTTAATAATTTGCTTCATTTCTGGTGGGTTATGTGCTCTGTCTCTCTGTCCCACCTATAAGAATACCGTAACATATCTTGCTATATAAGAAGATAAATGCTATGCTGGAGATAAATGCACAAGAGAGTGGGTCCTAAATTTAAGGATCTGTACCAGACTCCAACGACATTAAAAAGCACCATAAAAAGACTTTTGAAAACTCACTTGAATGTTAAAATCTCTGACAAGAAAAATAACTCCCTCTTTTGAGACTAACCAGAATGTTCCTACCTGCATCTAGGAACATTTTTAAAGATTAATAGGCCAATTTAAGCAACTGCTGTTGTGTTCTCTGCTTTGCTTACTTGAAGCAATGCAATTGCTCATGATATTGCCAACTCTTGTTGTTTTATGGCAAGTCTGGTTATGTTCGGTATTTTTGTTAAAGCCTCCACTCCCGGGGACACGAGATTACAATAGCAAGTTTGGCTGGTTACAAAAAAGTGAGCTGAAGAGTGAAAGCTTCAGAAATCATCAGCCCTACTGATAGGCACTTCCAGTCTGTGCTGTACGTTGCATTATTTGCTGCTTTTCTTAAATCTGAGCTCCTGGAATCTAGAGGGGAAGTACCTGCATCACCAGTTCAGGTCACGGCTATCCAAGGCACCATGTGCCCTAGTCCCCCATCTCAGACGATCACAGATCCTTCAGGGTATAGGAAAGGATCAACTGTTTTTTAACGGTGATCAAACGAAATTACTTAAGTGTACCCTAAAAGCTTAAAAGTCAGAGGTCGTAAGGCATACCCAGTTTTATTGATATTTAAATCAAACTGCATGATTTACCGGAGCTCCTGTCAGGACTTTCAATTTTTCATTTCAGAGTGTGTGCAAAGGGCAATGAGAAAGCTGTGCTAATTCACTGCATCTTTTGAGTGAACTTCTATGCAGCTCATTGAATAAAACTTTCTGCCGCTGACAGATTGCCAAGAAGTGAGTATGCGCGCTGCTGAAGCCCTCCTGAAGACTCAGAATACAGAATGAGACATGAAACAATAAGCAGCAGAAGGGTATTGAATGGCTAGGGGTCTATTTTCTTATTATTTTCATTCCAATGAAGCACGAGATGCTCCTAGAAGCATATACTTCCTCATGACACTTTCATTTCTATATTTCTTGTCTGTGATATCAGGTCGTCATATTTTTACCAGTCCCTCAAGTTTTGTGGTGCTGTTTGCCAATGACCTTGACTTTAGCAGAGCAATCCTTTAATCACAGGCCTCGCTTGCATTCTGCTGGAGCAATGACAGTCTCCAAAATGAATTTGATGCACATTTTTGAAAAAGCAAAGACAGTCCCTATAGAAACTCTTAAGTTCAGATGACAAAATTTGCCCGCCCCCCCTTTCCTAGCAGAGGAAGTGAAACACCAATGACTATAGAAAAGTGAATCTGCTGTAGCGGATCTCAGTTAATATGATTTATTTAATTACTCATTTCAGATTGACTATCAACATTAGTCCACATTTTAGGTTCCTTAAACCATTTTATGTATCTATGTAAATATGTAAATAAGCATACATTGTAGTTTATTTATGTACACACAGCATGCATATATTTATAAATTTACATAAATATATAAAATAAGTATATTTATCTGTACAAATTAATGACTCAACAGTGCTTTCCTGAGAACAACTGTCAGCTGTGGTCAAAGAAAGCATTAACAATCTCCTTCAGCAATGCATTGCACCCTGGCCTTTATCAGTTTAGTTTGATTTGCAGTCTAATCCACCTCCAAACCTCAATAACTCTCACAGGCATTCACACAAAAGAGAGTTTTCATTTGTCCTCTCCAGTCATTTTCAGATTTTCAGAAGGCTGTTTCAGGAACAAGGACTCCTTTTTCTCTGGCATACTCTCTCTATAGCAGGTCTACAGTAATCATAATCAAACTTGTGAAGTTCTTTTGATGAGATTAATCAGAATGATCTGATGGTGCCCAGCATCTTTTGGATAATTTCATGTTTGCCTTGCCAAAGCAACTCAGTGAGGTGCTAAGTCTACTTTTATTTTTTTCATTCTGAAGAAATTTCTCACAGAAGTTCCTTTAATCAATGTGGTTGAATATGTTCCTCAGAAATGTATTTTTAATTCAAGAGGGAACTATAAAAGGCTCTGTTAAGAACTTCGAGTCTAGGTGAATTACTTAATGGTCTTGTTTACAGACGTTATTTAAATCCGGTCACTTTAAGACATGAATAAAGCCACTGAGAAGCCTAATGATCTGTTCACTCTTTATCATCACAGACTTGTCTGTAATCCTTCATCATGCAATTTTTAATATATTCTCCTCTAATAAATAAGAATTACATGAGACCGCTGCAAAGATATAAAAGCATATTGATGTTTGAACTGGTAGATTCACTTCACTATCAAATTTGAAATAATGTTAACAGACAAAAGGAAGAGCAATAATGAACTTTTAGACAGGCTGATGGAGTCGTGAATGACAGTACGACACAATTGTAAAAGGACAAGTAATGTTAACACCAGTTTACATACTTACTGAATGTAGGAAATCAAGACTACTGCATAGAGAGCTTCCTCAAATATAATAGAAAAAGAATTCTGAGTTTGCCCGAGAAAAAAAATCAAAACATTGCCAATGTGGGGCAAGCTCACATGCTGCAAGCTGCTATGTAGCTACAAAATCCAATACACTTCAGAGATCATTAATCTTCACAATAAATAATAGTAATTACTACTATAACTAGTACTTCAACTTTGTAAATGTTCCTATTTTTAAAACTGGTTTTGAAAGCAGTGATATGCGGATGTCAGTGTGACTCCAGAAGGCAGCTGAAAGTCTGAGAATCTACGAAGCTATAGGGCTGATTTGACAAGGATGCACACACATTACTTAATTTCAACAAGCATCCCGTCGACGTGAGTGATCTACACATACCTGCTGGATTAGGGACAGCAAGGAAGTCAATTTGAAAGATATGAGAGGAAAAGGATAAGAAAGGAAAGAACATTAGAGAAAATTTTTACTGTCATAATTGTATACACCTCGGCGACCATACAGACTTTCTTTTCAGTATAGTGTGTCCTATACAAAGTTGTGTAGCACAATGACATCTAGAGAAAGGTTTCCTTGAAGTAACATGTGGCATATTTTGCCGTAAAACTCCTGTTAAATCTGTGAAAACAATTGGCACGGTTTAAGGCTGGGCTGGCTATTAAATGGAGGACAGATGCTCTGTGTTAACCCCTTCCCTTCCCAGAAGGGAGAGAATTCACTGAAAAGCAAAACTACTAAAATTGCTAAAAGAAAAATGAAACTGTTTCTATCCTAGCTCAAATGAGGACAACAATCCACAGGTAACTGTAGTGGATGTCGATGTTACTCTCATGTGAAACTGCTCTTGTTTTAATATGTTTCTAAGGGTGAATTTCCCTTTCAGCCTCTGGGAGAGGAAGAGGAGCATGAAGAGAGTAGGTGGTGTTTACTTTTGGCTTATTCTTTGCTTGTAGCCAGCTAATGCCTGTGTGCTAAACAGCAAAGGTATAGACAAATTCAGCGCTAAGCATGTCTGGGGGAGACAATAGATAGGATAAAGCAGGGCAATTTTGAGATGTGGAGATATTAAGTAGGATGGGAGAAAGTTTCCTGCCTCTTATTGCTCCCCGGCTCTTGCAGAGTTTCCCACTGCTGATCTTTCAGTAATTGCCTCTTCTCAACGCCAGAAAGTGAACAACAATTTTGCTTCTTAAAACACTGCTGAGGGCTGGCTGGATGAGAGGGGCCGAGTCAGCTTTAATTGCTTGCCGGCTGCATGCAGGCTGCATGTCTGTGGGCATCAAAGCAGTGCCAGCTTAGGTGATAAGAGCTGTGGAGAAGAAAAGAAATCAGCCCTGCAAAGTCACTTCAGTGCAGTGTGTTTGGATGTTGTCTAACAGGGCTAGGGATCAGGAAATACGATCGGAAAAATCTCACCAAATGCTACTTCCCCTCATTACTTCTAGATAACCCTTATGTTTTCATTTCTATAGCACTGCAAGTCTTAACATCTACGTGTTTGTGGATTTGGTTTTAAATCTAAGTTGCGTACTAGTGGTACGGCCAAGCAGCCAGTGGTAGTACAGACCCTCAGAACTTCAGACAGCTTTGAATTAGATCCCTTTCAACATAACTGTGGGACAGGGAAGCCCACACCACTTCAGTCTAAAAGAGAACCATGAGATGACAAGATAGCTACAGCTGGGTAACTATAAAGGCACTTTGACACGCACACCTAGAAAATAGATACACCTTCACTGCCCTCCACTGAACTTTATTGTCCTGTTCGGAATCAAAATTGATTTTGCCAACTTGGTATTTTCTTTTTTAAAAAATACAATTACACATGCAAACACTAGGAGGGCATTAAGTCATTCATATACCATAATCAGGTACATCTTTGCACAGTATGCAGAACACTGTGGGGAGGGAGCGCTTAGTTTTGCAAGTTAGAAAAAAAGGTAAACATCTGCAGACATCTGGACAACTCTTTTAAAAAATGAAGTTATTTCTGAATTTTTCTCTTGCCAACAAGAAAAGTGAATATTACACAGCAAAGACTTATGACCCAAACATGCAAAATGTAAATATCCTAATGGAAAAAAATAACCAACCCAAACAAACCCCCTGAATGTTCACATTCTGTTTCATTTTAAATGCATTGAGAAGGAAGCAGTATTTCAGCTGAAAATACACTTCCACAGTAAGAGTACTACAACCCCGTAATAAAAAGATCATATGTCTCAAGGTTTATCTCTGAACAAAGAATATGGCCTAGTTAGAAACTAATGAAAAGGAAGATTTCTAAGGAGAGATCTGATCTAATTTCACAGCTTTAAATGTCATCTAGAATATGTTACTGTGTAATTCTGCTACTGGTCTGTTTCTTACTGAAATACAGAAATATTACAATTATTTCACATGATTTTATAAAGTCATTGTCTCAAATGCGTCCAAAATTTGAAACAGAAAATTGAATGTTTGAGATGAGATGTCACCTTTAAAATGCCCCTTCACATGATTTTGCTGAAGTATCTAACCTGAAGTTAGTGGTCTAGTTACAGCTTCTTTTAAAAAAATTATCAATAAAAGCTACCTGGTTTTCAAAGGATTCCAAAACCTTTACAATTAACTTCTTATACTGTATTAAATTCAACTTCTACTTGGGAGAAAAAAAATCAAAAGTTTTAATTATGTTTACTGGTATGGTTCAGAAAGCACGAGTCTTGTAAAATTTTGCTAACTTTATTGTATTTTAAAGAGGCAAAATCTAGAGTCTGCAGTTCAGATCTGTAAGTCCACAGTTGCCATTCATGTTCCAGCAAATTCTCCCTATTGCAGGTGGTGTGGGCTGCTGAGTGCTGGAAGCCATGGAACATGATATTTGTGGAGAAGAAATCCTAATCCTTTAATCAACCTTACTGCTCCTCTTTCTTTTCAGAAACAGCACAGTGGACTGGATGCTCTGCTGGCATAGTTCAAAATTTGACAATGGAACAGGTTGCCCAGAAGTTGTGGATGTCCCATCACTGGAAATGTTCACAGTCAGCTTGGACAGGACTTTGAGCAACCTGATGTAGTGATAGATGTCCCTGCCCACAGCAGGGGGGTTGCACCAGGTGATCTTTAAAGCTCCCTTCCAATCCAAACCATCCTGTTATTCTATGCTTCTATGAAACAGTTCCACTGATTGAGGTTCCAATAAACACAATTTATGTAAGAGTATCTGGCAGGGCTAACTCTCCCATTTGACAGCAGAATGAGCAACTGCTGAAGTCACTGTGAGTCAGTAATATCTTCTAAGGCCACCATTAAATTCCTAAGTCAAAAGTGAGACTATGGTCATTCAAATTAATTTCTTCAAAAGTGTAGCTGACAATTTTTAATTTGACCTTAAAAAATATGTGATGAGAGACTGACGAAAGTAGGAAACAATGTCTAAAAGTCATAAACAGATTATGGTATTAACACGTTTACACACATTAAGTAGTTTTAAGTAGTGGCTGGCAGAAAGGAAAAAACTAAACTGCCAGGTTCTGTCATGGAATGACACCCCTTTACATTCCCAAATGAGCTTTCTTGGAATGTACTTCCAGAATGGAGCATATGAAGGTGATACTATATAATTACATGAATGAAATATCAGTACAAATGAGGGCAGCTCCTAGTGCCAGCATTAAAATTCATGGAGGTGTAACTTTCTTTTTCTTCCTATATTAGTACATTGCTGATTTAAAATTCACTTTATTATGATTTGGAGAAACTATCTTTGTTCTTCAAAAATTGTGTTAGTCTTACTCGTCAGGCAAAGTCAGTAACGCCATGATTGCATGAAAAAGTTACTGTGATTACCTTAACAAGGTTATTCAGATGGACTTGTCAGCAAAAGGATGTTTCAATAGCTATGATTAGCTTAACTGATTACTTCTGTGGAAGGTGCACTTTCTTAGAAGTGGGGAGACCACCTCCACTACACGATTTAGAGTCAATTAAAGTCAACAACCTTTTTAATTTCAAGGTGTGTGTCTCAGAAAGGTCAACAAAGTCAGAAAAGGGGAAACAAAAAAAAAAGACAGCCTTCTACAAAACATCTAATGTCTAAGACAGCAAACAATTTGATTTCCCTGAAATAAAAATCATAAAAACCTAACAAACTTTATACATAGATCATGTTTGTAAAATAACTTCCTTAGAGTCATCTTACTAAAGGAAAAAAATCTTACTAAAGGGAAACCAGGTCTAAACAAAGGAAGTTTGTTCCTGCTCACATTAAATCCTGGCACAGATGATTCTTTGGAAAACCTTTAATCTAAGAACTTAACTCGCGCAGATTGCGTTAACTCATGAATGAAAAGCAAAAACATAACCCAAATCCAGAAAAACAAAAAATCCCTGTTAACACATCATGAGTAAGTAAGTCATACAGAAGTAAATCACATGGATTGCCACAGCCAAAGCCTAGTCACAGAGTGGTACTATTTCAGCTAAATTGAAATAATTAAATTGGCATTACTTCCACCGCCATACAAACAATAATAATTTGATAATGGCATTTTAACAGTTTTTCTTATTGTGCTACAGTATGGGGAATAAACCATAATGGTATAAGGAATCTTTGTAATATAAAGCATAATAATGGTCACAGTGGTGACTATACCATTTCAATATTATAATTAAAAGAAAAATTTCACCCCTAACTCTTGTAGTAGTATTGCTGTTTAGACAGAGTCTTTACTTTCTGTAAACTGTAAAATGGTCTATCAAAGGGTAAATTTCCCTGCAAATGTCATATGAAGGGCCCTAGCAACATTACAAGTGGCCATTCACTGCAGGTGTTACTCAAAGTCCACTAAAGATTTCTTTTGCATATGGTCCCTACAGACAGTTTTAAGGAAATGAGAAAATCTGTTTAATCCGTACCTAACAGCTTCACTAATATGCATGGATGAAGTACTGCTTTGGGTGGTAATCTAAATTCTGATAGTGCTGTATGAAGTTTCTGTAAATCCGAAACAAATGACCGCAACGCGTGTACGGAGCAACATGACATCAAATACACGTTGTGCAGACTGTCTGACTTGCTGTGTGCCTCAGGCCAAGTGAGCATTAGCAGTATGTTCCTAGTGAGAAATGTTGGACCTACCAGTCTTGGATGGCCAACACTCACAGATGTATAATAAATGAGATATGCTTGTTAGTCTGATCCTATCCAGTTTTAGTTTGGTTTTATAAAGCAAGCAAGCTCATAGCATCTCAGTATGTACACGTGTCTGTCTCTCAATCCCCTTGGGGCATTTTAACGCATTTGCAAATGAGGAAAGGTCTCAAGTATATTAACTTTCCTAAACACTTCATTAAAATAAGAAACCAGGAAGAGAAGAAGGACCCTAGGGAAAGTTTGCCTTTTTGTGATATCAGAGAAACGATAAGGGAGATTGATGTCAAAGCACAAATATAAAATGAGGCATCATTACTTCTACTGTTCCTAGAACTACTTACATTGCATATTTGCCAGGGTTTCAACAATGTTATGATTGAATGCTGTCAAGAAATGAAATCACTAGACTTTTGGGAGAACGGCCATCATGAACTGTTTTCAAAGTATCAAAATGTATTATGTACCCGTTAAAAGGGAAAACAAAGAAAAAACCCAAAACTTTCTGCTACCAGAACCGAGAGGCACAGCCTGATCTTTTCCTGCCTGCTGCATTCAGGCAGGACATCCAGCGGTGCTGGACTTGACTTACACAAAGATACTGTAAGAAGAACCTAAGTAGAAACAAAACACCTTGCATGAGGTAAGAGGTTTAAAATCCTAGAAACTGCTACTGTTTGATCAAAGACCGTGAGAGGAAGGCCCCCTCGCTGTCCAGTCTGGGTTGTTGCAGTAAGAACAAGCAGCGAAAGAGTATGTTGTCATTGAGTTTTATGGCCAGAGAAGGATGTTTGAAGACTGGGCTGAGGCAGGCTTCCAAAAAGAGTGAGAGAAGGTGTCTTGAAAAGAGACAAGGGAGCTGCTCAAGAAAACAAGTCTCAGCTCTTTTGTACGTATTCTTAACCAAGGGGCATTGGTAGTTCTTATTTTCCTTCTTGATACCTAAAGATATGTGGGAAAGGCAATAAAAGTCCAACCTAGGGCTCGGGAGGAAATACAGTTAAATAAAAAGAGGAAAGTCTGTAAACAACCAACCAGATACAAACTGGTAATCTAAGGAAGAGAGAATGGGAAAGTAGGAAACTCACTCTAAAACCTGTATACAATGATTGGTATCCTAAAGAGTATGTGACTTAAATGTTAAGATAAGAAAGTAAAAAGATTCACAGTAGGAGAAAAAAAAAAAGAAGTTGCAGGCTGGGAGGTTTAAGAAAAAGTCTTTTAAAAGTCTGAAAAATACTCTACTAGATTCGGGTCTGTCATGACCAGGAAGAATTGATGAGTGAGAAAAGAGAGAAAGCATACAAGAAAATGAAAGTGCTTAGGACTGATCTTGTTGAGCTCTACATAGCAGCAAACACCCTCCCCTCCCCAACATGAAGCAGGTAAGTCAACAGAAGACAGTTCCCGGTTTAACTCTCAGAAGCATTTTGTGATACTGACTGTCAGTATAATTTCTTTCAATTCCTCACCATTACTTCTACTTAAAGCCACACGTATTATCCGAAAGAAACCACCTGGATCTTGTGTGTCATTATTTTTTTTTCAGATTTATGTCTTGTTCTCGTTGTTACTTGAGCAGATATGAATAATTTATTCTTTATTGCTCTATTTTCATAATACAGTCCATTTTGCTTACTTTGATCCGTATAGAAAACAGCTGCAAAAATGACATGAATTACATCCAGTGAAATGCTGGCCTACTGAAACCATCATATGTTCCTCTGTTTATTCCCCTTTAGCTGCATTACTTTTGATTCTGTCTGCTTAAATTTCCATATCCTATGTTGAAACTTGTCCTTGTCTTCCAGACCCTACTCATCCCCAACTCAGCCAGCATGCTGGACTGCTATTCCTGTCACAGTTGTCTTTGGTCCTTTAAATTTTGCCAAAGACCAGAATGCTTTTTCTGTGTATAATAAACAAGAATAAAGGAAAACAACTGTTATCTACTGCAGCTCACAGTATTTTAAAAGTGCTCTTCTGTAAACAAATCAGAGAATTTATTTGCTACCATGGTGCAATATGCAAACAAAATATATAGTCATGGGAATTACTGCTTCAGAACATGAAATGAGGCTGTGGCACTGTGGATCAGTACCTTCTTTTATAATATATGCATGCTCATCTGCAACACTTGGCTCTTTTTAAAAGTTATGAATAGTTATGAGTCCTTCCATATTACATAAACCACAAAGGAACAGAAAATATAATTCAAAACTAATGTAATGCTACAGGGGGGAAAAAAGTTTGTCTCTCTGGAATATTTCCTTTCCTTGCCCCCTAGCTTTGATTCTCTGCTAGAGAAAATGGGCAATGAAATGCATTGATGCACCTGCACTGAAGCAAATGCAGATAAGAGTGTTTAGCTTGCTAAAGAATTAGGCCTTGGGAATGTGTCAGTCAGGGAACAACAGACAGGCATTGGATTTCAGCTTGGAAAAGCTAATAGTAAGAGAATAAGAAACACAAACAGTTCTGAATATTGACAGCATCACCTGGGTAATTAGTGTTTCTGCAGCATCAACATTCTAGGCATTAATGCCATTGCCATTTATAGCCAAGGAGTAATTACCAAAAGTTGAAAAATCTCCTGTGACTGAGGTTTACGGTTGCACATTAGAGTTACAGTCAAATAACTACCGCCATCATATTTTGCATCATTGTCTATTGCCGTGGATAATTCCAGGTGTCTGACTGCAAAGATACAGAGTGATGCTAATATTATCTTATTAATATTTAATTCCTGTCATGTTCATAAAAGTCTGTTTTCCTGTTTTTTTCCTTTCAGGATATTAGGGTGGATTTAGAGAAGTATTTTCACTAGCCTTTACGGGCAAAATGAGTTGAAATTATAACATTTCAA
>VZSC01016330.1:44475-62660 GCA_013398225.1 Steatornis caripensis
CTCAAAAGTTGAAATAAAGTAATTTAAGAAGCAGGCAACAGCTTAGTTTTCTTTAAATATAGTAATCATACTAATAAATCATATTAGTAATTATTAATAATAAGATTTTCCTTTAATAAAACAGTTAATTCCAGATTGACATTTCTATATTTTTATTTTAGTGGTGAAAACCTAATCCCATTTCCAGCTATAAATAATGTTTTCTGAGCTCTCTGGATTTTGAAGGATCTTGACAAATAGAGGATAAAGCAGAAAAGAAATAAAATCATTAAGGAACTGAAAAGGCTTATATATAGGAAAGGTTAACAGGATTAATTATCTTTAACTTTTCTAGACAATAAGTTTTGCTAGACAGGGAAGATATCGTAACAATAGACAAGTACGCTCAGAGGTATAAACACCAACAAGCTCGGGAACAACAAGGCCAGCAGGAGGGGAAGGAGACCCCTTCCCTCACGCACATCTGCCCCAAGCCGCAGACCTCCCCTAAGAGTGCACCAGCAAAAGGCTTAAGCGTTTTGGGTACCAGGTACTCCAAAGCAGGACAATATGTTCAAGTGCATAAGCTGGATTTGGACTCTTTCACAGGAGTGTAATGGTGATTTAAGGAGAAAGCTGATGGATGTTTGGGAGCACGGCAAAGGGTAGCTTGCTGGGCAGCCCCACAAGGCTGCAAGCTCTCCAGCCGCATGCTGCTCTGAACAGTAACCACTGAAGACGGGATTATTTTGTTCCCAGGAGAGTAAAATGCTGAAAAAAATATGGAAATGCCATGTTCTTCAAACCTCCTCTATAAGAAAAGCTTTATAATCCACCTTTACACAGAAAGAGCAAATAAGGCTTATTTGCCCTAAAATATGTGGTATTGTGGCTTTGCTGTCCTTCTGTGTGGACGGTCCAACACTCTCCAGCTTGCTGTTTAGAGCTGGTCAAACACTAAAATTCCTGTTGCTTTCAGACTGTTCCACTGGACTACCATTCCTCTTTTGTCTAACCTGATATCTGTTGCCTTCCATACATACTTTACATCTTCTGGTCTATCAGACATTTTATCACCCACCATCTCTGCTCTCGCCAGAAAGACTTTCTGAGAAGGGCTGAATACTTTTTTCAGAACTTATATACCTTTATATTTGCACCACATTTAGGGAAAAAAAAAAATCATGTTTTGTGTACTCACAATTTATCAGTATCTACACAATAACCATTTCTTAATTATTTGACTCCTTCCAAATTACAAAACGTGAAAGTAATCTGTGCTCCTAAAGTAGGCAGGAGCACAAAAATCCGTGTACTTCTAGAATGACTTGGCGTTTTACAGAGAATAACTTACTCTGCATTTATCAAACTGAAAAGCTCCTTTCCTTGGGGGTGTATAATCCTTTCTGCTCCTTGCATTATAATGAACTAGATTTATCCCTAACCTTCTCTTCTGTGTAAAATTTTGCAGACCTACTGCAAGTAGGTTTTAAACCAAATCTGCAAAGATATTGCTTTCCAATTTTCTCCAGAAAAGAAGTCTTAATGCTTTAAGGAAGTCACTTCCTACATTTCATTCTCATTCTGCTTCCAGGCACAGAAATCACACCATTAATCTCCATAAGAGTGAAAAAAACTGAAATCTCCACCAGTCAATATTTTGTGAATGTGTCTATTTTAATAGCTACAGTTACTCTTGCAAGTAGACTGGCTGAGTTCTGCATGTAGTGCCAGTTGCAGAATTGTGTTAAATATGAAAGTCCAAACCCAAGCAATACTCTACACTTAAGAATCAGCAATTTTCTCAGTGAACAGAGGGCAGTGGATAAAGCTAAGCAATATCAGTGACAGTTCACTTAAAGTACAGAGAGAAATTTCACTTCAAAGCATTTGCCACAGAAGATGAATGCATGATAGGAAAAAAATCTCAAACATTCCTTTAAAAGTAGCATTGAAGTAAATTATTCAATAATTCACTACATTTCTTCACTAACTTTTCATTACTTACAGCTTAAAATTTCCGAAGTCAAATCTGCACAATGAGCAAGAAAATAATATTAACTTTTCTCATGAGACGCAATTCTTTTCTCCCAATGTAATTTGGAAGCAAATTGGGTTAGCAATGTTGTCCAAGAGTCAAACATCAACTCTAGTGTATTCAGAAATAGTCAGAATTACCTGTGAAATGAAATCAGACAAAATTCACTAATCCTCTTAACATTATCCATCATTATCTTCATAGGCAAAGATATAGACATGAATTTTGCAGAATGGCTGCTCTCTTGTGGTATGAAGTTACGTTTTCCTAAGACAAAAAGGCTACCACCAATATATGTCCTCATGGAAATGGTTGCCAAGGGAGAGTAAATGTTAAGAGAAACTAATTACTCTGAGATAAATGAATTATTCTTTCAAAGATACAAGTTTCAAGAACAGTTCAGAAAAAAAATTCTCATGCACACCTGAAAAGATATGATGTAGGGTTATGTTTAATCTATTGAATCCATCTCATGGGTATGAAATTGAAATGCAATAGCAATGAAATTGCTGAGATTAAGTGACGTGGGGACAGAGCAATAATGTATTTGATTTCTCCACCAAACTGGAGTCCAGGCTCAGGACAAAAGCAGGAACAAATGTAGTGGCTTCCTGCTAGAATTTGTTTTAAAGGACCCGACTTGTAACAATTTTTCCAAACTAATTTTTCAAAATAAAACTTTAAAAGAAAGAATTGTGTGTTCATAATAGTAGACATATCGTAAACTCCAGTCTGGTGTACCACATCCTCTAATTTCCTGGCTTTTCTTGGCAACAGTGTCTGTGTTCACTATTTTGTGCTTGATAAAGAGGCATGAATCGACCTAGCACCCCTATGAAAACTAAATCCTTCAATAAGTTCATGGACAAATTAGGAAAACAATACATTGTGCTCTTATATATTACTTCTTTCTTGACTGACTGTTGCGAAGCAAAACCAAAACAGGAATTCCTCCCTGAGGAAGAAGGATTGGAACATTTCTGTGATTATAGTCAGGGTGAGAATTTGACCTTCTAGCTAATTTGTTTAAAAACTCTGGAAAACATGCCCTCTGTTGCCTGGTATCACATTTAACTTTGTACAAAATCCATAGGAAGAATAACTCTTGCCTTGTGGTTGCAAACCGACGGACAATCATTGGCTAACTGAAAAATAAAATAGCCATTTTTAACAGATTGCTTTTGTTGTACCAGCAGGAATTTTCAAGTAAAGGAAACACAACTCTGACATCAAACACCAAGTCATAAGGACCTTTTCTCCATAAAAATAATGGTATATCTCCTTTTGAATGACAAAGGACTGCATGCGTACACTGCCTGTAAAGCTCTACTAGCATACTTACGTTCTCAGATCTACGAATGCAAAGCAATGCACAATGTAATCTTAAGGTAATCAGGTATACTTTGAAGTTACCAGCAGCATCTTTATATAATAAACATTGGCAAAGATTACATTTATGTAAATTAACTTTCTAAATGGCTATCACGATAAGTAACAGCTGAACTAAATTTCAGAGAAATTGTGATTTTAATTTAAAGCACTTGAGGGAATTTTTCTTAGCCATTTTATTTTTCAATGCATCTATAAACATGAAAAAATCTTTAGTAATTCTATGAGAAATGCTTTATACATCTTGAGCAATTCACTATTTCTGCAGAACATTTGTCAGCCACGTTTGAAATAATCCAGTTGATTAGTGACTAATTACCAGGCAACTTGCAGTTTTTAGATCTCATGAAAATGGTGACTTTTATAATACAGGGGAAAAAAGGGGATAATTATATACTAGTAAGGATACTGTGTCATCAGTTTTTACAGTATAATTAGGAAGATGTTACATGACTGTATGGAAAAATAAGAGCTGGCAGGCAGTGAGACTGCGTAATTAGGACCCCAACTCAGTGGTGGTCAGATGTAAGGCCAAAGAGCAGATGATTTTCTCTCCCAGAAAGAGCAAGTACATTCTCACGGTGCTGACAT
This sequence comes from Steatornis caripensis, assembly GCA_013398225.1. Lineage (NCBI taxonomy): Eukaryota > Metazoa > Chordata > Aves > Caprimulgiformes > Steatornithidae > Steatornis > Steatornis caripensis. The sequence continues at coordinate 48,473 of VZSC01016330.1, forward strand.
GAAATAGCATTTATGCGCAATGAGGGAAATCAGAGTCAGATGTTATTACCAGGGCTATGACTTTTAATACCATTGCAAGCACCTAAGAACATTGTCAGGGAGAAATACACCAAGCGTTTCACAGACAGAACCATACATGGGCAGGGAACACAAAGTTCTTTTTGAACATCTCAAGCTAGTTCTTAGTTTCTAGCAACTCAGATCTTAATCATGATTATTTTCATGACTAAATAACTCCTTGTTATTAGGAGTTATTCGGAAACACTTAAAACATTCTGAAACACTGAAAACTTTGGCTGACAGCTGGAGAAAGTTGAGTTGAAGTGATTCAAATCCTCTCTCTGCATCTCTGATGCCCTATTCAAGCTAAAAAAAGGAGCCATAACGAATACCCTAAAAAAAACCCCAAACCTTTCAAACTGACTTCTGAATTACAAAGAGATGCTGCAAGTTCCCACCAAAAAATATTCAGTGAAAATCCCTCTTAGTGAGTGAATTTACTTCAGCAATTTTAGTTACAGAAACTCCTACCACAGCCTTGATGATAATGTGTACCTTCCAGATGAGAAAGACGAGAAAGGAGAGCTTCCTGAGCTGTTTTATCCTGTACTCCACTTTCAACAGAACCCAGAGAGGACTTTTGAAAGGGTCACAAGAGCTATCAAGACTGGCTTTCTACAAGCATGGGCAACTACGAAATAGATTTTTAGTGCAGAAATGTCCACATGATTATCTCTATACCTATTCCCATATCTATCCATAAAACTCCTCCCAGAGCTTTGTAGAAAATGTAAGACCTGCAGTACAGAAGACCCAAAACTGCAAAAGTATAACTTAGTTACTCTGAGTTCACCATCTACTTCAAGAAATTGCCTTGTATGCAGATCCCTTCAACTTGTGCTCTCATGAAGGGTTTCTCAAATCAAAATTAGAAGTTCTATGATGCCATGTAATGCTCTGTTCTTCTAGAACATGGGGGTTTTTTGTGTCTGTTTGTTTTTTGTTTGTTTTTTTTTTTTTAAAAAAGGCCTGTTTTATCAGAGCATCTTTCATGGTCTAATAGCTAACACAGCCAACATTTGTTCCAAAGCAGTTTGTTCATTTTTCTTATCTTACAATTCATTGAGGAAAACTGCTTGACTCTGGGTTTGTACCAGTGAAGAAAGGATCAAAGCTATGTCCCTGCCATGCCCCCCATCTCTGAAACAGAGCTGAGGTCTCAGTCCCAGTGTGTAGGACTCAATTTGAGGATGAAGAATTGTAAGACCAAGAGCAATCTATTTTAGTTTATTGTATATATTACAATCTCCCAGCTGGGCTCCTGGCAGGCTGACAGAGTAAACTTCACCTGGGAAAGATTTGGGGCATCCGAGCCTTTTCGCGTTTATGTATATTTATACCTGCCAAGAGTCACAATGACATACTTGTCCCCACGGCTCTGACCCCTCCTGAAACAGCACCCTTTGCTTGCTGCAACAGAGGAGGAGATTACTTCAACTTCCCTCTTGTAGCCAGTCAGGTTTGCTGATGAAGCAGCCCAGTTTTGAAATTGTTTGTCTACCTCATTCAGACAACTGTGGGTCTCGGCACTGTTTTCCTTCGGGAAAAGCATGAAGCCATTCTAGCTCCCTTTCCTAGGAACTGAGTGAACTAATTTGGAAATATCACAAGGGTTTATCTCCCTGACCTTCCTGAAAATACTACAGTCTTCTCTGTGTGCACCATAAAAGATGGAATAACAAACAGACATCACTAGCATTTGATGCTGAGTGTGCAAACCCATATTTTTAATCGCTCCAATTGAGAAAGCTAAATCTCTTTTAAAAGTACAGCTAAGTGGGAAAGGGAGGAGGAAGGGGAAAAATTAATGGTGAAGGGCAGGAACAGCAATGCCTACTTCTGTTCTCCTCTTCTGTCTCTACATAGTAACAGAATCAAATTAGAACTGGAGATAAATAAATGAGGAATAATACTGGGGCAGAGGAAGATGGATTGAGCTAGTGGAAGGCTTATAAGATAGGACAGAAAGAGGGCTGGAGCTGAAGGAAAGGGCACTAGCAAATATGAGAAGGTAGCAGAAGCAGAGAAGAACACAAAACAGCCAAAGGAAAAAAAAAAGATAAAAGGGATAAAAAGACAAAGAAAGGTGAGCAGGGGAGAGAGAACGCTACAGATAAAAACAGAGCTGGGAAAGCAGGCCCAATTATAAAAAAAGTTCCCTTACTTCCCATGCTCACACTGGTGAAAAACGTTCCCCTTGAAGCTACACCAACCTTCACAACCACGCGTCCTGCCAATCACAGAATCACTTTTCTGTGTTCTCCGATACCTGCTCACCTCTTCACAAAATTAAGTTACTGGCATGAGCCACGAGGAAAAAGGTACATAAAATTAATTTGTGAGCACATTCATTTTTTTCTCCTCTGTTCTGTCTCTTCTTTACCTCACTGTGCTGCAGACTATTCTGTAGTCTTTTGCGCAAACTTCTATTTGCCCATGCTCAAAAAATTTTGAAATACTGGATACTTCTTAGTAGTTTTGGAAACAAGATGGAAGTGGATTTTTTAGCCAGATTGATCCAAATTAAAGCTTTTAACGCTTCCTTCTTTGACTTACTGCTGTGACATTGTAAAATTGCATTTAATTTTCTTTTTTCCAGATCTTCAACAGCTGAGAAGCATGTAATAAAATGTGAACTCCTCACAAAGTACCTTGCTTGCCAAGCGTATATAATGTAATCTGTCTCTGTAATATTTCATGTGTTCACTGATGATCTGGAAGAGAGACTTTGTTATCAGCAATAAAGTTCAGGTAAGACTCAAAACTAGTAGATGTTTCAAATAGCAGCATAGGAAATGGATTTATGTGCAGAGCTGGAGAGCTGGGAGTAGCTTAGAAGTATACTAGATAAAGGAGAGAGAGAGAGAGAGAGAAGGGAACGAAAGGTCCCAAGAGGGAGATTGGGACTGTTAGTCTTGATAGAAATGCAACACTGAAGGAAGCAGGAAAAGACAGAGGTGTCAGGAGAATGCAGATCAGGTAGACGATAAGGCTCCTGCGTGGTGGAGTGGGACTAACAAGTAAGGAGGAAAGGACAAAAAGGAGGAGGAAGAAGAGAAAGAGACAGGTTGGGGAGGACAGAGCAGAAAGTGGCAAACACTTTATCTCCCCAGAGCTGTGCTCCCTGAAGCACATTCATCTATTTGCCTGCGAATGGAGTCCAAAACCTTCTATTCCCCTGCAAAATCCGTGGGCAAAATCTATTCTCCCACTTCAGTCCTGGTCTGCCAAGATGTCAAACCTGTTCTATGTTACAGTGTTAGAGTGTACTAGTTACAGTGGCGGAGGTCTATGTCAGGCATCAGAAAGCTCAAATCTAAATAACAATCCACATGTTACTATTATTAAACACATGTAGCTGTGCTAAAGAAGTATAACAAAGCCCTTCAATCAAAAATAAAATTTCGATTTCGTTTGGGTGACAAATTGGTACTGCAAAATTTCCTCTTGTCCATTTCCTGCGAGACAACCTTTTCTTCAGAAATTCCCATCCAGCTGCTAGTCAGCTGCAGAGCTGAGATGCAATGTCAGGCTGCACCTCGTGTGTCCAGACGCAGATCAAAGAGGAACGAGGGCGATGATAGTGGCAGTTCCTGCAGGGAAGTCCTTTGCGGTTCCAGAGCAGGCTGCACGTAGCAGAGACCATTTAATTTTGTTGGGGCGTTTTGCTGGACGTGACTAGTGCAGAGAGTGCAATTTCATGCTGACAAAGTCAGAGGAGGGTTTATCATTTTTGAGTAATCAAAGAGGCTGGAGTCTCCTCCCAGTTCTGATGTCTTGGCAATGAAATGACCACTCAGCTCCCCCAGTGTCTCTCGTAGCTGCAGGTGGTTCTCACTAGAGACCTTTCACAGTATAACCCACCATGTAATAAAATAAACCCAAATACATTCAGTATTAAATCATCACCCTGCATCCCTCTCCACACTATCCACAGTTGTAAAAAAAAAAAACGAAAACAAAAACAAAAACAAAACCCAACCGATTTGGTCTCCTTCCCTCCTGCTAAGTTTCTGCCTGAGAGCTGGTCTCCACTCAGTGACATTCCTGGTTCAGGCTGACAGAGTAAATCTCTCACCTGCCAGAGGCGGAGGGCAGCCCTTCTCCCTCACCTCCCCACCTACACAGAGGACAGAGGCTCCCCAAAACATGAGAAGCCACGGCAAAACCGAGGAAAGCAAGGAGACATGATTCCACTGTCACCTTCTGGAGCTTGGTGACAATTTCTAACAGTTTCCTTTATGTCTTCTGTCTGCTAGAGTGGTAGTGGAAAACAGATAGAAAGGAAAAAAGTAAAAAGACTTAATGGTAGAGGGCTAAGTATCTCAGCCAAAAAGAAACAGAAAATCTCCCAGGGTGTCAAAAGCAGGGGGAGGAATATGATGCTGAGTGAAAACCCTGAGAATAAGAAATTCCTCCTTGAAGATGAAGGAGACTAGAGTAAAATACCAGTCTGTTTTTTACAAAATAAACAATAATATACCATAGATAGACAAATGTGGAAAAGAATTATTTAAATGGAACAGTGATATAAGGAATAGAAAGTGAGGAGGTGATATAAAAGAGCAGAAAACAAAGGCTAGACACGTATAATAAAATTTGTTTTTTAATTTAAATTCTAAGTAAAATCTCAGTTCTATAGAAAGCGTATTTCCCTCTCTCCATGCATTTACCCAGTTTGTGCAGGCAGGCAAACTGTAGCAGTTTACAGAACTTGAAAGAGTTTACACACAAATTGGGTGAGAAAGAGGAATGAAATAGAAGTAAAGCAGTGAAATGATGTTTGTAGAAAGCCTTGCAGATCCTTAAGGAAAACTAAGAAACCTCTGCTTCTGAAGATAACTAATTACAAGTGGGTGGGGGTGGGGGGAAGAGAACAAAGCACTGTGTAGAGAATACGTTGTCAAAGACTAAGACGGATTGAGGACATAACTGGCTTCTGGAAATGGACTTCATCCCCTGTGTAATTTTCATGATTCCATACTCCTGCAATTTTGGGTGCACAGTCTATTTCAAGGAAAAAAAAAAAAAGAAAAGCATTTGCATGTAGAAATACCATTCGCATGTTAGAATTGGGTAGGAAGGAACATATTTCATCTGCATGCACTTATCTAAATGTAGATGAGGGCTTTTGTGCTGTAAATACTAGTTCATAAAGACCTGAGGGCTTAAATGTGGAGGCCAAGTTGATGATCATTTACAAATTAAATGACTTGGACTTTTTCATTGTAGTCTTTGAAATTTCATTTTTGTTTTTTTTCCATAACTCTGTCACCAAGAACCACACTGCTTCCAGGGAACCAAAGATAGCAGAAGGGCACATCAGAGAATAGTTTAGAGCATATGGACACCAAAGGCACTCAGAGTAAAGGCAGAGAGAACTTGCTTGGCCACAGATTGCTGCTCTAAACCTCACAGAAAAATAATTGAAGAAAACAGATCATTACCGATAGATGAAAACCACAATTATTTCAGACTTTTTTGGCAATATTGCAACTTCAGAGGTCACATGACAAAATAAAGAAATATAATAATAATAACAAAGATGATAATAATAATAATATTCTGCTAGAAATTATATTGGAAATTCTATAGCTCTATTGTAGGGCTCAGTGCAGACTAACAGAAAGAATCAATAAAAAAGAGGAGGCTGCAAATGCATTGTGCTCCGCAAGGAATTAGCAGCATCACAGTGTAATTTGTGGCTGCCACAACAGCAATTGTTTCAGAGACCCAATTCTTGTTTCTTATTCAGAGAACAGAGATGAAATGGATCCAAGGGAAATAAGATTCTCTCTTAAATAAAGAGTTTCAAAAGTAATAAGCTACAATTTCAGACAAAATAATATCTTTATTGTGTACTTTGAGGACTACCGCTTACACTGTTTGTTCCAGTCTTGGTTGTGTCGGCTGTATGTTATTTAATGCAGAGTTGGTTTAAAGCTCTGCTTTTAGGCTGTCATCAGCTACAGATGCACGTGTATTCATCTCTAGGCAATTTTTCAGATGCAGAACACATTTGTATGATCATATGGATAACTCGACAAATGGCAGACGTTTATATAGGTCTGGCACAAAAAGTATGTCCTAGCTAAAATTTACTTTCTGGGACACACTACAAGTAGAAAGTATCAGTAAAAAAAGAGAATCACATTAATAAATGGTATGAACCAACTGATGTTTTAGTAACAGATGAAATCCAACAGTCCAAAAGTCTTTCACTTAGGGAATGACAAAATATGCATGCTGTAAAACAATCATTTGAAAATAACTGAGTTTAAGCAGGAATGGAAGCGCTAGTATATTTTGGAAAGACTCAGAAATGCCAGTGCAAAAAGAAAAAGGCAGCTGTGATCCACCACAGGTAATTCCCAAAGAAATAGGGAGGCTGTGACACAAAGCACTGGTGGGACCCGCGCCGGGTCAGGTCACCTACACTCAGTTCAGACCACCTGTGCTCAGAAGCTGGAGCAGATACATCGAAATTTATGAGGCTGCTCAGGGGAATCCGGAAGTACGGAGTGACAGGAAATTAGAAGTGGCGTGTTTAGGCCAAGCAAAACGAAGGCTAAAAGGTTTTATCAGGCGAAAAGCGGGAGGGAGTAGAGGAAAATACTGGTGCTAGGGGCAGTGGGAGGGCAGGTATCAGCAAGAATGCCCTCCCATCACTAACACCGGCCAGTTTAGTGTGGTCCTATTATTAGCATTAGTTAGGATCAGAATTAGGATAAGATGCCAAAATCTAGGATCTAGAGGAGATGTGCAGGAAGCTCCCTGGAATGCATTCAAGCTGCAGGTGCTCAGTGCCTCTGAAAATCAGATCACTCCTTGGCGCCTTCCTCGAACAGCCCAACTGTACGAAATTAACCTTAACTCTCACCGTGAATAAAATGAGGCCATTGCTACCTAACACGGCTTTGAAGATCTGTAAATTATACGCATCTGACGTTGCAAAGACTATCAAATCAGCGAAAGGAAGCAGGTTATTAGTTCTCGTTTCTAATTATTTAATTTTATATTAAAACATAATGATTTACATATTTTAATACAAAAGTTTTAAAGGTATTCTGGATATATGAATCTGCTGAAGGCAATGGGGTCCAGAGCAAATATGCAGAAATCTCCATGCTCTTCATTATGAAAGAAAGACTCGTGACATTTCAAATAAAGTTAAAATAAAGTTAAAATATATTACTCAGAAGATTTATGGAATATGCAACTGCAGCTTCCCCTGAATGCAGAAACAAGGCAAGACTGCGACAAGTTATCTAAAGGTAAAGCACCTAGTATTTTAATTTGAAATGTCAAAGCGATATGATTCAGAAGGAAGAACTATGAGAGGATCCATAAAACAGGAAGTATTATTGTTTTGTCTTTTCATGACACTACTTTTCTCATTCCATAAAAGTACTCAGCATCTAAAGACTTGGTCTCTAAGTTCCATCTGATAAATATGCGATACTGTCATGGATTCATCTTCGATCTGTGTTTAGGTTAAAAGGGTAGTATTCATTTCTGAGTGAAAATCTCTAAGGACAGAACCTTTGTGAAATCATCTGTCTGACATGCTTAGCCTGTACAGGAAGGAAAAGTACCTCTTAAATTACTTCCAAATCTGTATAGTTTTTTCCCCTATACTCTGCTTTATTAGCTTGAAAAGGAGTGAGGAAGGCAGCTCTGGCTTCCCACAGTACAGCTGTTAGCAAACATAATGCACTTGCCCAATAGTTAAATATAAAGCTCAGCAGGATTTCAGACAGCTCCATCCATCATAGCCTAGCTCCTTCCATACAACTGTACCAACCAAATGAATGCAAAATAATGGTTGCTCTAAGCAGTCAAATGAAAGAAGACAGTGAAAGCATAATATAAAACCTCTGGACACTCTAACACTTCTTGGAAATCTTTCTCTTTCTCACTTTGCTTCAAGTTAATTTATTTGCTATTCTCGCAATATTTACTTCTATAGTAGAGACATTAGGGTGAAGATTGCATTGCGGGGCATATTGAGACTTTCTCATCTGAACTGAGATTACAACAAAGAAAACAGAGTTAAGCAGGACTGACACCAAACTAAATGACTACAAGCAGGCAGATCTTGGTCTCTCGTCCAACAGCTGGATGAAGAGTGTTGCATACATAATGCATAACATTTTTGTTGTTGTTCAGAAGGTGAAGAAGAAAAAAAACAATAAACATGTCAAGTCAACCCCAAATAATATTTCTACAGTTTCCTCACTTAAAGGAAAGTTAAAAATCTTACTTAAATTAATGCCAGAGAGAACAAGAGAACATAACTCTTTTATTAAGTCTCAGAAACAGCAGAGCAGAACATTTCTACTTTGTCCTGCTACAGATCCATTTTACAGAAAACATTCAGAAGTTTTATACGAATGGGTTACCCAGCCCATGTGAAGGATACGGAGATTTATTTAGAAGTACAGGAAAGCAACTTGTAATGCTATGAGCTGAGGTCACCTATGGCCTTTGAGTTCATAAGTTATATTAAAAAGTAATTGACTACACTAGCTCTGCATGCTTTTAAGTGATTTTATTTAAAAGCTTAAGCAAGTAAATATATATATTAGCATATATATAACAAGCACATTTACTGTAATATAACATCATTAAAGTGAAGTAACATCATGATCATTCTGAAGGCGGGGCTCAGACTATGTCAATGCATTATCCGGTTTTGTTACTAGACTAACACAGCTCACAAATGAGTAAACCAAGTGAACACAGTGGACGGCTAACATCTGCAGGACCTATCTTGTGCTAAGACTAGAGGTAGCAACTCCAGCACTTTGTCTCATGGTGGATGGTACCCAGGGAAGGATAACCGTAGCAGGATTCACTCAGTTTCAGCATTATGCTGCCATTATAGCAATATTTTCTATTCCGGATTTAGCTAGTTTAAGCACTGCTGGGAACGACAAAGAGTTCAAGATCTGTGAAAATATCCAGAGCCAATGCTATATCTTGGTTCAGTTTAAGTATATAAAGCTAGCCAGTACAATCTCCTTGTATTTCACTGATATCAGAAATCACTGGCTGTTTATTTAACAAAAGATTCTACTGATTAATTCAATGATGAATGGCTTTGGTGTGCAAGCATATGTATAGACAAACAAATAATAAATTATATTAAAGTATCATTTCACTAAAATATGGGTAAAAATAATAGTTCGCACTTTTTTTTGTCTTTTGTTTCTTAAACAAGCTGATTCATGGGTACTATTTTCTCGAAACAGATGGGGAGGGCTTGAAGCCTTTCTTAAGGCTGCAGATTGCTCAGCTTAATCCCATAAATTATTCACAGTTTTCACATCTCTTTCTTCCAGATAGCCCATTCAGAGGGCTTATAACTTTGGATCTTGACACAGACACATGCAGAATGAGAACTACTTGCTTATCAATTTGCTTTGTTCAGTGAATATTTTTTACACTTTAAAATTAAGTTAGATCCTCTTGAGAGGTTTGGAAAGCCAGTGCTGAATTGTTTCTTTTATAGCGGACAATCCTTAGGCTTGTTCATGTACAATACCTAAAGACCACAAGTCCATTCCAAGACCATTTACTCTGAAAAGTTAAGTATATGCAGAAACACTTTGCCACATGGGGCTGGAATAATCACGGCGAGAAATAACCTGACAAAATGGTCTTGTTTTCACAAGGTCAGCTCAGATATTCTTTCAGAGATATGTAAAGCAGACCTCATGAGGAAAGTTTTGCTTTCAAAGCTGAGAGGCAGTAGTCATAGCAAAGGCAGAACTGACACAGGGATGAGGAGGACCAGAGGCCCATTAGAGGCCCATTGGCTGCACCTTGTGGAGGAGAAATGGTGCAGTTGTGTCTTCTCCTCCCTCTCCCACTCTTCATTCCCCACCCCAACATCACCAGTATGGTTCCGACATCACCAGCATGGTTCCGACATCACCAGTATGGTTCAGCCAACCCTTGAGATTGGAAACGTACTTGAGAAAATTAATTTCTGTATGAAATAAATAGCACATCCTGAACACAATTATCTTCCTAGTCAGTACTGAAATGTTCTTCATATTGCTTAAATTGTCATGAATTTTTTTTTCAAAAAAAAAACCTGGAAGATTAGTAGAACAGCCATGACTTTCTTTAATGGCTTTTTACCTAGCAGAACTTCACATTTTATTGGAATAAATTATTTTACAACTTATTTACTTATCAGTATTTATGCCCTAACGATTTAACTGGAACTTTCCAGAAATAATTCAAATTAAGATAATTCAAACATCAGGTCTGGAAATGATCATCATAAATAGCTTTAAAAAAATAAAATTACCACTTTTATTTACAGTAACTGTGAACAGCAGACGAAGGCCTCAAATGTAATAAATTCAGTTTTAGTGGGACTAATCAGTTGCTTTCCCAGACCAGATGAGAATGATCAACACCTTGGAACTAATTATCGTTAACACATTTCCACACTGACACATAACTGGTATTTTCAGTCATTTAAAAAGCCTTAGCCAAATGCTAACTTACGCATTAGGCCCTTGCTCCCTTCAATTGACATTTCCCAATCACACCCTATAGACAGGCGAGGTGTTTTTGCACACAGTGTAATCGCTCAGTAAAAGCACTTAGGCTTTTACGCAAACGCATCTAACCATGAAAACTTTCACTTACTCAACCAGAAAGAGTCTACCTCTACGTGATCAAACGTACTGTTATGATCAGAAACTACTAAGCATCGAGTAAATTGTATGTGATGGCTTTGGGAGGGCACTGGTCCTCATTTGGTCCAGCAGCCCATACCACAATATCCCCTTCACACAGTGAAGATGTTCATGACTGCAAGGAAAGAAATCTGTGCTGTAATGCATCATTAAGTCAAATTAATCCAATCACCCACCTGTTAAGTGAACAAAATGAAAGGAAAACCTCATTCTCAGTGAGTTCCCTTACACACAATTGGCAGGGAATGGCTGCATCATGCCGATGGTTCCTTAATCTCATTAGTTAACTTTCAGTTCTTTTATAGCCAAGTAATATACTTTGCTCCTAATGTTTTAGCACATTTGTTATGGCCAAATACAAGTTCTTTCTCAAAACTAACTGTAACAGAAAAACCGTACTTCCTTTGAATGCTTTTGTCTGGTTTCATGGGAAGTGAGATGTGTTTCTTTGTGAAACAAATAAATAAATAAATATCCCCAAGCAGAAGTATTTGATATTGAAGACGTCACTATGGTACTTGCTGCTTTCAGTTTGCTTGTGTTATGCCCCCACTCCATTTGGGCTTGAGCTTCTACTTAAGACTACATTTTTCTTTATTTACCCCCTCTTCACAAACAGTAACAGGATGTGCTGGGAACTTGCAACCTTTGCTGGTTCAGAGTGGGGACTCATTTGCTTTTCTTCCTTACCAACACAGCATTACGAACACAAAAGGACTAACCAAGGGCATTCTTTTTCCGATTGAAGTTCCGATTGAACTTCAAAGGAAGGTGTGTGAAATTACAACAGGGTCCTTATTACAAACTAAGCTACCACCTGCAAAAACTGAATCCTTCTTCAGTTTTACAAATTGAAGCATCACGCTTTGAAGTTCTGCAACTCTATCTTCATTAATGTGTTCTCACACTGGATAGTTTCATTATTCATACAAACATGGCACCCTACTTGCTTTGGTAATTTATTGTATCAATAGTACACAGCTTTCCTATCTGATAGAGAAGCATTTCACTTTTGAAAATGAGGTCTTCCTTAAGAGAGGGGGGAGGCAGGAAAAAAATCATAATATTTTGGCTGATACAGGAAAAGTTACAAGCCATTTTCCTATTATTAATTATACTAAACCAAATCATATTATATTTGGATTTATACAAATAAATGAGTCTTCTTGCTTATTAAAGAAAGTGGACAATGCTTTCAAAATACAAACCGGAAAGGTAAAAAGAAATCAGGAATCATCGCAGATGATTTGACTTCTATTGCATCTGGCAGATGAAGAATTGTGGATAGAAAATTTGAAAAGCTGTGGAAGAAATGTATTTATCGTGTTTATTACAGTAAAGAATGAAGAGAAAGGCTTTAGCTTGGACAATAATCTAGAAGCACAGAACATCAAATTGTTTCTTATAAAATGAAATGTTTCTTGTGATCCTAATTTTAAGCCTTAGTTTTAGTTCCATGGGCACGTACGCATGTATCAATGAAGAGCTTAAAAAAAAGCAGTAAGAATAATGGCAATTTATGTACTAAGATTTCTATTTAAGATTACCTTTTTCAACATCCTGGTCAGTCTATTTTGTTAACTGTTATTCATGCAGTAAATTTTGAATTTAAAATGTAGGACAACACAAATACGCAGAAAATCTCGATATTCTACAATTTATAACTAATCAGGACATAACGGAAAAACCATCCAGCAAACATCCAGCAAATAGGAAGTGAAGAAATGTGCGAGCTATAAACATTTTATTGCCCAATTTCCTGAACAAACAAGAAACCTTCAGCCTAGCTTTCAGATAGGCTAAAGTCACTGATAAAGTAGGAAAAGAGACTTAAGTGTGAAAAATAACTAATGCAACAACCTACTTCTTTCTTGGGATATACCAGGCTCTTCAAAACTTCTATGTATTTTCAATATTTAAAATTTTTGCACATGCCTAGTGTATTCATAGGATGTGTGTGAAATTTACAGTGGAAAAGGCTTTTGTCATCAATGCTGTGGAAGTACAAACTCTATTGAGAAAGAAACGAGGTTCCTTACCCAAGGTGAACTGCTGTTGCACAGTACAGCAGCACAAAAGGAGCGCCTGAAGAACAACACAAAATCATCACGCTTAATGGCCTGACAGTCACCAAGGAAAAAAAAAAAAAAGAGATCTGAAAACCACCACCATCCCTCTGCAAAAAAAAAAAAAAAAAGGCCAGAGAATAAAAAGCAGCTGCTTTCAAAGTAGCACAACAGTAGCATTTGATGCAGTCAGGGCCATTACCTGTAGCTCTGACCCTGACCTTCTTGAGAAGGATGAACATGTGGGGCCAGCGTTACCAGGGGCTGCGAAAACCTCATGCTTCAAGCAATGTTGTAATTCTTTTATGGCATACATTCTCTCTTTTACCCTTGAGCTAACCCGGGAACCAGGAGTTTAAGCTAGCCCTTCACTGTCTGAGTCGTGTTTAGGGTTTGATCCAGAGGCGTGACCTGGTGCTACAGACCAGTAAGGGTATACTCGTGCCAGTCTCCAAGATCTCTCTTTGATGTTAGCTACTGACAAGCAACAAGTATATTTGTCCTCTCTTGAAAGAGGCTGTAAGGGTGTTTGGGAACAACCTTTAAATGACTCATATCACTCAGACTGAATCCCTACAGGCGATATTTTGTCTACATCAAACCTTTTTCTGCAAGAGTCAAAAGGCTCATCTGCTATTTCATGCAGTTACCTAAGATAGCACAGGCTGATTTCTAAAATTAAAAAAGAACTCCTCTATATAAAAACAAACCACCTTTCTTTTGGTTTTCTTAATGACCAAAGAAATCTCCTGAAGTGTCACTGCTTTTTAGCAAAACACTGAAGCAAGAGATTTCCTAATACAAAAAAGTTCTCTGAAGAACATGATTCCTTTACGACATCCCCCACTAGGGACAGGATCTCCACTTATGCCATTGAAGCATCAGGATACTTGGGAGCTGCCTTTGAATCTCAAGCAGACAGTGCTCTTGAATGTCCTGAAACAGAACTTGGGGAGAACGTTTCATGTGATCCAATTAAATGGAGAACAGAAACAAAAATCCTTGCACATGTGATGGTTGGGCTTGATTTGTACTGGGGTGAAAAAAAAAGAATTACAGAAATACGCTCAGATGGTGAACACATAAGTTTCTCCACTAGATATCTCAGGTTAATTTTAACCTACCTCCTTCTTTACTCTTTGCCCCGATCAAGATCTCTTTGATGATATTTGAAGCCCTCCATATCTTGATGTACACTTCAAAATCGTTAAACGGATGAACACTATGACAGTTAAAATCCAGGAGAAAAATCTCAAAAGTGAAAGTCCAAAATTTGACTATGAGCTCAAACAAGCAGGAAATCAGATGACTCCACAAAAAAAAAAAAAAAAAAAAAAAAAAAAA
>VZSC01016330.1:63727-115197 GCA_013398225.1 Steatornis caripensis
TGCATTCCTGTGCAACCTGCTCTAGGCTAACCTGCTTTAGCAGGGGGGTTGGACTGGATGATCTCTAGAGGCCCCTTCCAACCCCTACCATTCTGTGATTCTATGATTTTCCCTAGATACATTCACCCGTACCACCCTCTCTCTCTCTCCCCCACATTCACCTGTCCTCTATTCACTAAAAGCTATAAGCAAGCAAAGCGTGTCTATTATCCAAGGCATTCCTCTTTCAGCCAGACTGGGAAAAGGAAGAGCGAGGCTCTCTCCACTCATTTCTCATGAAGTAACATGAGCTGCCTAGGTGCTGTGTGGTTTTTATACCACGTAAGGATCTAAATGGATAAGATTCAAACTATTTGCATTGCCATAACATGTAACACAGAATTACACCCTGTATAATTCATGTTACTGTAGGTGGGGATGCTAATCAGAATATGATATATGTTTAGATAATTATAACAGTTTAATTGATAATTAGGATAGAAGTTGGCAGCTATGACCCAGTATAGGGCTGAGTAAAGCTGAATAATGCTGGATAATACTTAATGCTGGCAGGGAAACGACATGTGGTGCCTGCAGCTCAGATGAAGCTGGGTTTGCAAATAGCCATCTCCTTCAAAAGGTCACCTGTGAGCTGGAGCTACTACAAACATGGCGAGGATATGTAGGCAATATGCAGTGGCAGAAGACGTGTACATGCATGTATTTATTTGTGCACACGAAGTCTCTAACTACATTTTGAAGTTAGGATGTAATGCCCTGGAACAGACAATATAAAGAGAAGCTTTGATTAGTAAATGATGGATTTCTAGCTCTGGACAGCTAGAAATGTCTTTGTGCTCCTGCTTCCTGAGGTTTAATATAAACTCGGTTTTCGCTCTGCAGCTTGCTATATTGCCTGACAATCCTCCTCCTGCACCTGACAAGGCTGAGGAACCCAGCAGGAGGGGCAGCCATCACATGAAAAGACAACCCATTAAAACTTAGGTCCCCAGACTAAGCTCCACGTATCTCTGCATGGCAGATATACCACAGGAAAGCAAAATGTGGATCTTGTGTGATAAGTAAACACCTCATCTCATATACGTATATATGTATATTTGTATATACGCTACTAGCTAGTTGCGCTTCTGCTTTCTCGGTGGTCAAGAGCAAATTAGGAAATTCCTGTGTAAAATGTGCCTGAGCAGGAGATAAACCACAGGCTTCCAGCTCTGACAAATACAAATCAGAGAAATCTTCTGGTCTGCTTCAAAGATTTTCCATGTCTTTATATTCACAGCTTCACAAGCACCTAAGCTGCAGGACAGGTGGCATGAAAGAAGCTTTTAGAAGGGATGCTGAGCAGCCCAAATATCTGCTTGGGTTGGAGAAAATTTGTTGAAAATATCTTCAACATTGAAGATGAAAAATTTCATCTCTAGGATGATTCATTTCATTAAAAATGCAGGCTCAACTTACAGAACCACCATGAAAATAACAATGCAACAATATTTCATGCAACCTTCTGAAAAACATAGCTGTCTGCTCATATCAGTAAAATAATTGGAAATCATAGTGGATTGCATACACAATTTACTGAAAAGTGAGACAATGTTTAAATTTTCATTTTATTACTTGTTTTCTCCTATGAATAATTTTGATTTTCTGGAACGATCTTTAAAAGAAAAGCGGAACCTCTTTTATCATGCAAATGCAAATGCAAAAATGTGAAAAAAATTAAACTACAGGTTACACAAAGAAAAAAGAAACGTATGAAAGCTCCTCCGAAAGCCCGCTTCTCCCTAGGGAAATTAAACTTGCAAAAATATTCCCCTTCTTTTCAAACATTTTTCTCTTTTTTTTTATTATTCCTTTTTTTTTTCTTTTGCAGGTGGTGGTGGTAAATCTAGGGAAGGTATTCAAATGTAGATTAATTTAAAAATATACATCTGATTGGATACTGTATTTGCTCTGAGCTTTTACTGACTGCACTTCAAAGGCTTAATTAAGACAATGAGAAGAGACTAAGATGAGGCTCTTCTAATAGAGGCCTTTTCTTTCCATGGAGAGCAAAGATTGTTAATTTAAAAGAAAAGTCTCATAAAGCCAATTCCATCTGTGTAGCTGAGCCACAGAAATCTTCATTTTCAAGCACTCTTCCATAAGTGATGAATAAACAAACACACGCACAATCACACACAGAGAGACAGAAATAATCACCAACATGCTGCGGACACACATTCAACATGCAATGTTTAAATCTATATATTCTGCAAACCTGCCACGTAGTAAAATCCTGGTACCAAGTAATTACAAACATCGGTCACTCTCCAAAAGGATTACTTGTTTTCTTCACCAAGAATATCTGGTACTCGGAGAATGGGAGAGAGGAGGCGGCAGGATACCAATCAATCAATTTAAAAAATACCTGAAGTAAGTGAGAACACATGAAACAATGCAAAGGAGGCAGATTATTCCCTTTCATACACTTTTGCCGTGGTCACTTCCTGCAGCTCCCCCACGTTGCTGGAACCTATGTTGGGACTGTCAGGTCTGTGTGCAAGTTCTTTAGTTTTTTCCACAGTATCCAGATGCAGCAGCACTTCGCTGGAACACTGGCAGAGCCTCAGCTGGAAGAGCGACCCTCAGACAAGTTGGGTGTACTTTGCCCATGTGGTGCCCACATCTGGAAGTTGTCTCTCCCAACGCATCCTAAGTCTTCTGGCATCTATTCTGGCAAGTCACCGAGTACAGCACCTACATGGTGCCCTCAACATCCTACCGGAGTTTGGTTAATGCATTTATTAGGCAGTGGATTTGCTCAAATTACTGTCATTGCCATAAGAGAGCAGAGGGTGGCAGAGACCAGTCAGGATATTGAAAGCCACAGCATTTCCAATGTAAAAATCCCCAAAGATAAAGACATATTCTGTTAAAACAAGGAATGACACCAAGTCTGCCCATTCAACAGCAACTGCTCGTCCTTTCTTCGGTGCCTTTCAGCAACCATCTCCATTCAAGAAATCCACCCAAACCAGAAGCCCGTGGGACCTACCACATCAGCCGGTAGTTGGCCCCCTGACTTTCTTTTCCTGAAGTCTCAACGTTGAGCACGAGGAAAACACCTCAGAAGTGGACATTTGAACTCTCTTCATTTCCTGTAGTGGAGCAAAGCTCGAGGGTGCAGGAACCCTGAGGGGTGGTGGTCACCAGCATACTGCCCTGCACCCTATAGCAGAGGGAATGCTGCGTTTACAGCAAAGCTCTTCCAGCTGGAGCCACTGCTTAGTGATCTCCTGTCCTGCCCCAGAGATAATGCAGCCCTGAGTACCCTTTCACTGTCTTGCTACAGCAACATAACTTTATTAAAATATCCATTCACTTCCTGAGTCTCCCTTGTGCTGATGAAAAACGTAAGACAAGCTAATGTAATCGAAAGTTAGGTCTTCAGATACTGTATGCTTTATCTCCAGTATTAAATATATTGAAATTATTTTTTAATTATATTTATATTATTAGCTCTTACATTAGAAGCTGCTTAAACTGATTTATTCTGAGAAAGGAATTATGAAAGTGATGTATTTATAATTTTAATTCTGTTTTCAACATTTAATACTCTGATGTGGGGTTTTTGTTACTGTTCTCAAAACATTTGATTTTACAATGTTTTTCCTGCAGCAAGTTGTTTTTCTATTAGTTTCATTGTTTGTTTATGCAGTTAGGAGATTTACTCGATGTGCTATTTGCCTGGGCACTAGGATAGATTAATTGAGGAGAAATGTCATTGCTCTCCATTCAGGCACAGTTGTTACGCCGCTGTTTTATTTTCTACTGAATAGTATCTGACTATGATATTTTTCAACTGATTTAGACTCTTTGATCCTCAGTTCTGCAGCAGATTTAAACTAAGAATAACTGGAGGAACACTGAAAAAAAAATGCTACTTGGATAAACAATTTCAAACATTTATTCATACCATTGCCATCACCACTAACAAGATTGCCACGCTTTTCTTCCACAAAGTCCATCGATTATCACCCCTAAGTGTAGCAAAAATAATTCACAGAACTTATACGTATAAAGCCATACTTTACGCAACTCAGAAAAACCTGAACAGAAATATGAGTGCCACATGTCTTAAATGCTGGGGCTTGAGAAATTGTCTGTAGTTCCTGCCTGATCATTCCTTCTGTAGCTGTCATCACTGCAGCTTCTGTATCTGGGCTTCTGTCAAAAGCACCTGCGAAATAGCTTCTGTGTACAATATGAGCTACCTGAGTTAGGGTAGATAATTTCCTTTTTTTCTTCTTCTTCTGTTCACAGATTTTATGATGTATTCTTATGCACCTCTATGCTGTTAAATGTATATATGTTTTTATCTATACACAGATGCACATGGATATTATCAGTATATACATACATACACATATGTATACAGGAGTCAAAACACGGTACTATTATGCATATAACCCAGATGCTATGGTAATGATACAAAAAAAATGCCAGAGCATTGCAGTATTTGCTGAAAAAAGAAAATATTTGAGTAGCTGTTACATGCAAAACACTTTGCATAGAGGTCTATGGTTTGTACCTGAAAGATGAAGCAGGGGTTGAGAATGTGAACACAGAATTAAACTCACAATCTCCTTTCTGTCTTTAAAGGTTTTATCAGTTATCACTGTTTTCTTGTTTGCTACATCAATTATGGACTTCTGGCATTCCTGTAGAATACTCTAATTTGCACCTGAATTCCTATCACTTACCACTACTTTTACGTTAACCATTGCATTTTAATGCTACATTTACTTATTCCAGTTAAAAAAGATTCCTAGAATCCTAGATACTTGTTAGACAACACCATCAGTCAGCAACAAAAAAACCCCCATAGGTTTTATATCTTGCTTTTGGGCTTTAAATAAAAAAAAAAATTATTATGGTCTTGTTAGGGAATGTAGCTAGTGTGCCGATCTCTACGGTGATGAATAGCTTGTGTTTTAGTAGGTGGTTTACATAAAAATTACTTGGTGTCTGTGAACAGTAAAGCTATTCTAAAATGGAGATACTTAGGGTTACTTTAATACATTGGTTTAATACACTTCAGCAGCACTTCTATGGCATGTTTTCAACTAGGGAGGAAAGCTGGGGTAATTTTTAATTGCTTAAATCTAGTTTTAATGTAAACTGTCTGTGCTCAGCTGTACTTCGTGACTCTGAGGCCTCTTACTATGGTGGAACAATAGCATGTGATAATTACCACTTCTGCCAGAGCACAAGGAGTGAAACAATATACTTGATAAAATTCAGTGACCTCGAGGCTACACTGTCTGTGCTCTCATATATAAAACTGTAAATGCCAGGAGAAATAAGAGCACATCTTGAAAAAGAAAATGACTGCTGCCAACAACACGCCTCAGCAATAGGCATGGCTCCACTGGCAAAACTCAGAAGGCACTTGCACACGTAGACAGGGAAAAGCAGTGTTAGGCATCCTCAAAGAAATGGTTGTAAGTGAATGTCGTTTGTCCTCATTTATCTAGAGTGGAAATATTTACTCATGGCATCAGTGGCAAGTATAATCTTCATAGTACACACAAGCCATTTGGTGATAAGTCCTCAGCTTAAGGACTGCACAAGAATGTTGCCCAGGAAACCCTCCGATCCACTTTGTGAGCAAGGAGATGACAATAAAGAAAACCGAGTCCCACAGACAGAGAAACAGATGATGCTTTACTGGTACATTACTGGTCTTACTGGTTATTGGCCAGCAAACATTAGCGACCACTGCTTTAGCATATATGCTTCTCAAGCAAAACATTTTCTCGTCTTATTTGCTTGCTGTGTATCCAGCACATTTCATTACTGAGGTAATCATTCATCAAGGCGTTCAAGAATACGCTGGACTTAACAGTGAGCAACTCAGAAATCAGGCATGCATTTAAGTGTTTGGCTGAAAGATGGTCTATATTGTGAGAAATAATAAAATGTCTGTTCTTATACTTCTTTTCTAGCTTACAGCATACCAAACTTGATGTTTATATTGCCATTAACACAGCAGTCAACCAGGTACTAGGCAATGAGTTTCAGCTGAGATAACCCAAGACCTTAAATATTTGGATTGGTTTTTTCCTCTCGTCTTCTTAATTTCTTATCAGAGTCTCAAAATAGTCGCATACAGTAGAAATTTACACAGACATGTTAGTGATCTACATGAAACACTATAAAACCTGTTTAAGGGGGGGTGAAAACAGCATAGGAATTTATGTTTTGCATTGAATCTCTTTTTTTGTTTCTTTAAATGAACACTAACATTCACTGAATGAACTCTTTAGCAAACAGAAGAATTAAAAACAGATTTTCTTGAAGAAATTCACATTAATGTATAAAAATAGAATAATGGACATGTTGATACTTTATTTCGGCTAGAAAGAATAAATTACGGTACATGTGTAATCCAGCTGTGAGCCTCTGCTGAAGGTGTGTGGTACACTCTTTGGTAACATTCACCAATACAGAAACCAAAACCAATGACAACCACAAGCAAGTTTGGCAACTTTCCTGCAAGAATTTTGAGTCTTGTCATTATAAGCAGCCCTGCTGCTTTTCTTTTTTAGTTTTCCCCTGAAACTAGGAATGAAGTTGACTCAAATTGATACAACCTACCTAATCTGTGAGATAAGAAATGGTTCGTTATTGCAGTTCAGAGGATGTAGAGTAGTAATTTATTAAACTCCGGCACATGGATCGCTTGTGCGAGCTGTTGCCACCTTTGACACTGTTAGGTACAAAAGATCTGATTTACAAGGTCCCGTTGCTTACTGGCCAGTGCCAGTATCCCGTCTCCAAAAGTGGTCCGCATTTGCTATTTTAGAGAGGAAAAGATACACAAATACACTGGCCTCATTGTTTGACAGGGCCCAAGGGATGAAATTCTGTCTTGGTCCTGCAGCTTAAATATAGATGCTTGTGCACTGTATCTCAGTTCACAAAAACCGCTGCTCCTCCTCATAGCAAATATGCAGATAGATGATCTTCAAACCATTTTTACAATAGCCTTTGCAGCTTGATTTGCAACTTGCATTAAGGAAAAAAGAAAGAAAGAAAGAAAGAAAGAAAGAAAGAAAGAAAGAAAGAAAGAAAGAAAGAAAGAAAGAAAGAAAGAAAGAAAGAAAGAAAGAAAGAAAGAAAGAAAGAAAGAAAGAAAGAAAGAAAGAAAGAAAGAAAGAAAGAAAGAAAGAAAGAAAGAAAGAAAGAAAGAAAGAAAGAAAGAAAGAAAGAAAGAAAGAAAGAAAGAAAGAAAGAAAGAAAGAAAGAAAGAAAGAAAGAAAGAAAGAAAGAAAGAAAGAAAGAAAGAAAGAAAGAAAGAAAGAAAGAAAGAAAGAAAGAAAGAAAGAAAGAAAGAAAGAAAGAAAGAAAGAAAGAAAGAAAGAAAGAAAGAAAGAAAGAAAGAAAGAAAGAAAGAAAGAAAGAAAGAAAGAAAGAAAGAAAGAAAGAAAGAAAGAAAGAAAGAAAGAAAGAAAGAAAGAAAGAAAGAAAGAAAGAAAGAAAGAAAGAAAGAAAGAAAGAAAGAAAGAAAGAAAGAAAGAAAGAAAGAAAGAAAGAAAGAAAGAAAGAAAGAAAGAAAGAAAGAAAGAAAGAAAGAAAGAAAGAAAGAAAGAAAGAAAGAAAGAAAGAAAGAAAGAAAGAAAGAAAGAAAGAAAGAAAGAAAGAAAGAAAGAAAGAAAGAAAGAAAGAAAGAAAGAAAGAAAGAAAGAAAGAAAGAAAGAAAGAAAGAAAGAAAGAAAGAAAGAAAGAAAGAAAGAAAGAAAGAAAGAAAGAAAGAAAGAAAGAAAGAAAGAAAGAAAGAAAGAAAGAAAGAAAGAAAGAAAGAAAGAAAGAAAGAAAGAAAGAAAGAAAGAAAGAAAGAAAGAAAGAAAGAAAGAAAGAAAGAAAGAAAGAAAGAAAGAAAGAAAGAAAGAAAGAAAGAAAGAAAGAAAGAAAGAAAGAAAGAAAGAAAGAAAGAAAGAAAGAAAGAAAGAAAGAAAGAAAGAAAGAAAGAAAGAAAGAAAGAAAGAAAGAAAGAAAGAAAGAAAGAAAGAAAGAAAGAAAGAAAGGAAAGAAGTAAAATATAAATGTTTCCTGAAACAAGAGATCCCCAAAGCAGTAGCAATGTCCCACTTCAGAGGCCCCTTATTCAGTTCCAGAGAATGAAGGTGCAAATACCACAACAAATTGAGAAAAGGAAAGCTTAACGGTGGAATCCAGATCCACAAGTGAATTATGAGGGAGAGGGTGAATGAACACAGTCACAGAGATACGCACAAGCTGCCGCTTTCATTTATGCAACCAGCTGCCTCACTGAGAGAACAACCAACCTACACCAGAGGAATTGATGCATTTTACAGCTATCAGTACCACTAAAGAACAAAGTGGTCAGACAATAAGTAAGGAATAAGGTGGTATTAATATAAGCACAAGACCTGTAGATGTTGTGAAATCTGTTTTAGAAGCATAACAAGGCAGAATTGCTGCCGGGCTACCTATTTTATTTCAAATGTTGGAAGAGGCAAAGCAGACAATGAGTCTTTCCTTGGACGATTGCTTTAAGAAGCAAATGGTCATTTGGGGATGCTTGCTTTGTTTCTTTGTTAGTTTTAAGCCAAAATAGAGCAAGAAGAATCCTCTCGATTTCCACAAGATGTTCACAGAAGAGCAATAAAGCATCCATTTCTTGGACTTAAAAGCCTTCACATTATTAAGGCATCCACTGTTTCTCATAACGGCAGCTTGGTAGTGAGCAGCTATGGGATCTGCTGTCCTGTGTTGGTCAAAAAGAGAGACAGTTGTAAGAGTAGCCTATTTACAGCAGATAGCCAGTTATTCTCATTCCTAGTTGGATTTACCAGAGAATATGCCTGCAAGGCTAAAGATATGTAAAGTAACATAGAGACAACAAGAATCTGAAAAACTACATATTACTACAAAGTACTACATGTTACACAAACATTGCTTTATCTACCCTTATGGACTATAAAAAGAGTGATTTTTTTTCCCCCTTTATGATTGTAATGGCAATGAACACATCTTTCACTCATTTCCTCACTTTTAGGGACTTCTTAAAAGAAATTCCTCAAAGGGTGACATTACTTTCTTTTCTAATGCCTTCAGCTATCAAGTTCCACATGGTTCAAATTATCTTCCATACACTGGGAACCCCTGAGGACACAGCAATGGGTGAAGCATCATCATTTTACATAAAATGCCCAAATCTGCATCTTCTTTAAATAACATTATATAACATTACTTTTCAGCTTTCAAAATCATCATGCATAAAAAGAGATGCTAATTGTAGGAAAGACTAATATAACCAGGAAAGAGAAGGAGTACTTTAGAAAAAATGAAAAGGCAATCTCATTATTTTGCAGTGACCTGGCTCAGCTTGATTTGTTTGGGTGATGAGTACTAATGAATCTGTCAACCTAAAGAGGGAGAATTTTCAGATGAAAACTCTTAAAGAAGCTAATGATATATTAAGATCACATGTTCAAGAGCCTAAACCAGTCATAGGTTTCACCACTTTGTAAAAACTCAATTCTCTACCTTTGATGATTTTGAATGCACAAAACCACAATGTACAAATCCATCCACAAATAAAGAAGTAGACAAAATTCTATTCAAGAGATTGGAGACTAGAAAGAAGCAATAAGAATTAAGGATTAATAAACCAAGAATCATTGACGCAGGTTAGGATCTGAAAATCTGACATTTCTAGTGTGAAAAAACGTCATTTTTTTCAAATCCTATTACTACAAAGTCACTAGGAAGTAATCTTTATACATCTCAGAGATGAAGGACAAAAGGTGTGCTACATTATTAGCTCCCCTTAGAGATTTTCCTACTTTTGCTTTGATTTTCTTCTGAGTTAAAAACTGGCCGTTCCTCTGAGGTAATACTCAAACGAAGGCACTGACAAGCACTTCTGAAATTTAAGGATTAAGAAGTGCAGATTGCCAACGGCCTCCTAATGTCTCTCACTAGAAGCATGAACATCTAAGTTAATGACCCCTTTGTTTCATTACTACAAATCAGAAACTTTCCTTATTGCAGCTTGAATAGACCTGTTGCCATTGCTTATCTGGGAACATCTTCTGTACTGGAACAGCTCAGCAGGCAGCTCTCCTAATAGACTCCGGCACTTACAGAGGAGGCTTCTGGATCTGGATGGCTTCATCCAGACGTCAGGGACAAGAATGTTTGTATACCTTTAATTCCAGTGCTGCGTTACAGATCATTGGAGCCTTTGAGCTATTTGTGGGGTCAAAGTGTATGATGGCTGATCTATGTAATTTCCTTGATATCTATCTCTGTCAGTGCTTCACATGGATAGAACTCTACTGCCAAGGCAAAATGAGACGTGCTTCCCACGCATCGTGGCATCTAGCAGTAATAGCGTACCCTCTTCTAGAGAACTTGAATTGCCTCTTGGTTTTCTCTTCCATAGGTCTGCTTATTTTAACCCCCTCTGTAAACATTTACCACAACATTACCAGTAGTTGCAATATTTATTATATTACTTATATATATACATGATGTATATATTATTATATTTATTATATTAACATGCTAGGCTATCATTGCAGCAGAAGAATGCTTATTTAAGAACTGTACCTTGCTCATAGTGCAAGAGTTTAACCTTTGGTATTATAGAGGACATCATGAAAATACTCTAGAGATTTGAGACACCTGAAGGCAAATTAAAGATATTAATCTTTTATTTTGAAATCTCATTATTTTTCTAGCCTTGATTCATTACCTTTGATTATCTGGGTTAACAGTACTCAACCTTACCAATAATTCTGAGATAGTGCTGGACTCAATTCTTTTGAAAGATATACAAAAAAAGAAATCTTTAAACGGTCTTTAAAAATCCTTGGGTCCTTTGCAATACAAAATGACAGCAGCATTGCCAGATTCCACTTCAAGGATGCATGTACAGTGGTTTCACATTACACAGCCACAGGGTGGAATTACTCAGGAATTATCCAACAAAATTATGAAGACAAAAGCTATTATCTACACAAATGTACTGCTTTGAGTAACAACACATAGGTTTCTGATAGTAAGTTTTTAGGTTTTCTGACCTTCTGTATTACAAGTCACGGTGTTTTGCAAGGTCTCAAAATTTCTGCCTACTGGGCAGCACCACTACGTGATGCTGAAAGACCCCTGGACTAAGGCATCCACACATTTCAAATTTCAGAGTGGCTTTAAAATACCTTAGAGAGAGGTAAACCAGACTCCCAGGAGCCTGAAAGGGTTGGAGGCCTGAGGGTCCCATCATGAGCCAAGATTATCAGGGCCTCTGTGTTGCCTGTTATCAGAGGATTGCTATGATATTTCCCAGGAGGTGCCCAGCTTCCTGGGAATAGCATCCCCTTGGGCCAGGATAGCTGGGGGATCTGCAAGACTCATACCCAGTTGTTCTGGGTTAGTATTTTTTTTAAAAGAGCATAACAAAACATAAACCTGGTCACTCATTTCAAATGTATTTTTTCTTTCAGAATGTTTTTTTTCCTGAGAAGTTTCGGAGTTTGTCATTTCTGTTCTGATCTCTTGATTTTTAATAGCTCATTTTCAACAACACTTGTCAGGTTCTGCACCAATCCTGAGGAACATTCAACAGCCATGACAAAAATCTGTGGAAAATATATACAGCTAAGGTGGGATGTGGTATCAGCTTTGACTTAGTCCATTAGTGGAAATGCAGAGGGATTCTAGCATTTTTATCTGGTCATTATCTCTTTTTGTGCCACTGTAGTTTTAAAGAAATGCTTTAAAAACCCAGGTGCAAGACTGAAGCATGAACGTAAGTAGGTTTTGATCTCCTACAGCTCTGGTGGCTTCGTCCAGCCTTTAAGATTACACAGTGATAAAACGGGTGACAAGATTGACCTACTCGGATGCCATTCCTCTCCCTGGTTCCTCTGGCTGCCCGCAACAGGAGCTGCCAGCAAGTAAAAGCACCTGACATGCTCAGCCACTGTGCACAGCCTTTCAGGTTTCACTCTTTCTAAGCCACTTTAACAAGGTCAGAGTGCTGCTACCAAGGAGAAAAGAAACATTTGGCGTATAATAAACAGCGCTGTTAATCAAGATACAGACTTTCCCTGGCCCTTGCCCAGATGCACAGGGCTATAAACAAGCATCTGAGGAGTTTTGCTCTTTTTTGCACCTTCTGGCGAAAGGCAGACTTTGAGGAAAGCAATGACTGCTTCTTCTATCAACCCCTGAAGTGCAAAATGCCCCAGAGGTGCCCTGGAAATGAGAATCACTATTTCAGCCACAGTTCACACTCACACTGGGGTGTTGGCCAGCTGAAAAGGAGCATGTATGCTGTTACTTCTTTTGGGCAGAACCACTCAGAATTAACACGTGCCAGCACACATTGCCTTATGTACAGTTTAGTTCTGAAATACTTTGAAGTTGTGTAACTAACCCCCAGAACAGTCAGGACCTCGTCTTTCCCCCGTTCCCTCAAACAAACAAAAAAAAAATCAATAGAATACAATTGTGCTCTAAGACTAATTCAGTCTCATCAACCACCAGTGTAAATATCCATACTTTTCCCATTTAAAATGCAATTCCAAATTAATTCAAGCATCAACAATAACACCTAGATACACAGTGCTCCAAGCAAGTACAACTCATAGTATATCTGCTAATTTTGCTGTACCTTCCATAATAACAGTTGATCTATTCACTAGCTGAGCAGAGGTAAGCCTATGAGAAACTATAAAATTAACACTGAAAAAGTAGAAATAAACATATAACAAACCACTTTATATGTTGGTCATTGTTACAATTTTGTTGTTTTTATTCAAGGGCTCGCCTAAGAAATGCTCAAGATAATTTGGATTGATTCAACAACTCTAATTGACATTTTACAGACTGGCTGCCTACCTACCTGAAAATACGCACCCCTATAGCTTCTGCAAAAAGATCTCCTCGTTACCTGAGGAATTCTATAAGAAGATCAGGAGCTTACAGAAAACAATTTTTTTTTTTTTGATACAGTTACTAAGTGTGACTTCAATTTTGCAATGCAGGAGTGAAAAAGGTTATGGGTTTTTGGTTGGTACATTTTTTAGGCAGTTGAGTTTTTCTTGTCTCCAGCACCAGAAATGTGCCTGTGGCTGGGAAGACCAGGTCTCCAGTTCAGATAATAATGAATTCTACCATCAGCAGTCATTTTCTATTCTTTGACAAAGAAGTCCGTGATACATGATTCTTTACCAGCCTCACCTGATAAATACATCCAAGAAAGAATGACACAAAGTTCCCGTTTTTAAGGGAACTACAGAAATAGGCCATCTGCCAGAGAAATAATTAAATGCACAAGCATGCACACACATGTATACACAAACAAAGCATTTCAGAAAAATTCTTGTAGCACACTACAACGTAATCCTCTGTCATCAACACTTACTACTATTTATTCACAGCTATTCAAGATGGAGATGAAAGGATTGCTCTTCCAGCATCCATCCTTAGGTGACTAAATTTACAGTAGCAATATAATGATAAAAATAAATCTTTGAGAAATGCTGCAGTTTTAATTCATGATGTTGTATCATACTGAGAAATCAGGTCTCTGTTTGAATGCTAAGTCTGATTACATAGGAGTCAAACATCCATTTCTCTGTAAGTTATACCTTCATGACAGAATTCCTGTGGATTTTTTTTACTGTTATTATTAACTGCTGGAACTGTCTGATCTTTTTATCGTAACTTGGTAGCTACTGTATCAAGTAAAACTTTCAAAATTTGATTGCCAAGAGCTACTGCCCTGTTTACAAGTTTTCCAGTATGGTAATTTTCCAGATAAAGGAAGATGTTGTCAGTCAGTGTAAACTACATTGGACCTCATTATTGAGTACAGACATTGCAATTAATCTTAAATACATGCAGTGCCAAGAGAGTAATTAGCAACAGCAAATTGCTGTGATTTTTTAAAATAACAATTGCTCCTACAAATCTCATTAATGCTTCATAAGCCCCAAAATATCAAAGTGTTTTATTTACTAGCGCTATTTTTAAAGACACTAGTTCTTTCTGATTCTCACTAGTGAGTAACATAATTTACAAAGTTTTAGCCAACTCCTCCATGGAAGTCCAAAGCATGTGAATTTCACAAAATTAAGCATAAAAAGTTATTAAGTGCAAGAATTAAAACTGCTTATGCAGTCTTTACGTGGCCCCTTTGTGCATTTGCAGTTTGATAGAATCTTTAGTTCCATGAACATATGTTGTTGTTTTTTCCCTTAAGAAAGGGGAAAGTTCTTTATAATAAATATTTGCTTAATAATTCACTCTTTCCCTTCGTATCTTTTATTTAGTGCATAAATCTAAACCTTTCTGCAAACAATCTACTTGTACTGGATGTTGCTTGTGGTGGCACATTTTAAATTTGGGTCCACAACTTCCTTGGGATATGAAGAGGTATTACTGTCCCCGTTTTCCAAAAGCAAAAGGACCTCCAAAAGATTAAGACCAACACTGTTTGGGGTATCATCTGCCATATTTTCTGCTTTTGAAAATATCAGCAAAAATATACACTTTGTTTGTGCAGAACAGACCTCCTCTGTGAACATTCAGTGTTTCTGCCACTCTGCTTCTAATTGGTAAATCAGAAAATGAGAAATACATTATTAATGACTATTATGACTTTTGTATTAGTAACTGTCTTGTGCTATGCCACCAACTAAAGGGTTAAGAGAGACTATTCATCTACCCGGGTGTCAGTAATGGATTATCCAGCAACAAGAAAGGGGTTGCAAGTGAGGTGGGAACATAGGGTCGCCACAGAGACAGATGTTTCCTAGCAGAAGCCTGTCAGTTATGGACTGAGAGAGGTGTGAAAGAAGAGTCACACCTCCTGCAAGGAGTAAAACGAAGGGTAGGTATGGTGCCATGTTCCCCCACCCTCAGAACCATCGCTAGAGCTGCAGTATGGACCACAAAGCTTATAAAGCCAGGTGAGAACCACATCAAAGCAGTAATTCTTTGATGGCACAAGAATAGGCATGCAAACTTCTCCTGGGCTGCCCAGTGGCAAAGGAGGTGCAGGTAGGTCACTGTGTGATGACACCAAAAGGAAGCAGAAACAGCAGCACCAGCGGCTTGGAGGAGCTTGGCAGCACTGTCTGTCACCACTGGATCCT
Organism: Steatornis caripensis; assembly: GCA_013398225.1. Classification (NCBI taxonomy): domain Eukaryota; kingdom Metazoa; phylum Chordata; class Aves; order Caprimulgiformes; family Steatornithidae; genus Steatornis; species Steatornis caripensis. Next base: position 78,904 of record VZSC01016330.1, read on the forward strand.
CTGATGTCCATAGACAAACCCAGTAATAAGATGTGTGTGGGGGGGTGGGGTGGTCAATGTCCTTACTGAGACTTTTTCTTTTTTAATGGCAAATTGTATTTAGGATCCAGGGTTATGACCAGTTGTTTCACGCTATTTTGAGGGGAAGACACAAGGTGCATGCCATGGTCTGACTCACAAGCAGCTCCTGACTTCCAGCTGTGAAGCTTACTAAATTGGCATGCTGGATTCTGAGAAGACGGTCTGATACAACACTTACACCAACCTTTTTTTTTTGCAGAACCACTGAAGTAGTTGGGCCCAAGAACAGCTTTTGGATAATAGCTGGTGGCTTCAGGCAGTAGACGCTATTGCACATCATGCTATGTCATTTCTGCCTGTTCAGTCACAGTGCTGTAGCAGCTGGGCTCTTACAATTTTGTGAGAACTGGCCTAATGAAAGTCTGAAGAACACATTTCACTCAATTGCTGAGAGACAAACCAACCCACAAACCAAGAAATTGATTTGAAAGCTTTAATCAAAAGAAATGAGAAAAGGCTTCACATCTATGTGAAGCCATACCACTGGGAGATGATGCTCCTATAATTTCCGATTGCTCTAAGAGAAATCTTGCAAGCCTCAGCTAGATTTTTTTCTTTTTCTTTCTCCTGGGGGCATTTGAAGCCAGCAAGAGAAAGCTTAAAATCACAGATGGACCCATTCCTCCATGATAAAGAAAAATTTGCACAACAGAGTCTCCAGAAAGGCCATCTGGTATCAAACACATTTACAGAACACATCCTCCTAAATGTGGTAATTAATACTGTTCCCTTACTTCAAATTACTGAAATTACAAGGACAACATGAAGACCCATTGAAGTACAACTTACAGAGTTTATTAGCCAGACTGCAAGAAAGACAATCTATGATATCAAATTAGTTATAGGATCACAAGATACTTCAGGTTGAAAGGGACTTTAGGGGCTCTCTAGTCCAACCTCGTGCTCCTAGCAGGGTCAGCTGTGAGATCAGACCAAGTTGCTCAGGGCTTTATACTGTTTGGTTTTGAAAAGGTCTGTCAAAGCTTTAAAAGATTCTCACAGTCTTCTACCTCAACAACTTCAAAGTGGGACTCAGTACAGATCATTTGACAGAAAATCTTAACCTCCAACATAGAAGAGAATATTATGTTTGACAAATGCCTTCCACGTCTAAGATCTAAAAGCGATGGAGGGATGGGAGGGAGAATAAGAACAGTATTTAGAGCACTTTCAGCTGTGTCAGTTCCTCTTCTTCAACCCTTGCTTCCCCAGAACAAAAGCAAAAAGTCTTTGCACAGACTTAGGCTGCCACAGTGTTTGATTTGGTAGCTTGCAGTACAAAAGGTTCCAGAAACCAAGATGACATTTGCAGAAATCATTCTGTAGGAACTAAGTTTTTAATGTCCATTAACGGTTCATATTTCTATAACATAAAGCTAAATTCTACCCCTAGGAAGCTGAATTTCTTTAAGAAGAGCTGCAGAGTAAGTTTAGTGTTGTAGAATGCAGGCTGCACTCATCACCATTAATACATATTTGCAGTTATGAGATTAAGTGGAAAGTGCCTAATCACAACAACAAAAATTAGTCAGTAATCCTTATTCTGTGCTGGTTTGCAGTAAGAAACTTCATGACAAACCGACCTATAGGAAAACTGAACTGAGAATTTGTGCTACTTAATACCTCAATCACAAGTTAAAATTGTTAAACGCACAGAAATGCTTCTTGAGAGAGCTAATGAACCTATTTAGTAGAAGCTGGAGGAGTTCTTGGAATATATTCATTTTCTGAGAATTTGCTCCAAAATAAGCTAGCCTATTGCACGCTGTCTATTTTTGTTTAACTCTTGGTGTGGATATCAGCATGTATTAAGTGAACTGAATTAATTCACGTATTTTATGTGCCCAGGATTTCCACAGTGCTGTTAAGATACAGTAGGCAGTATAAATTAAAATCTTAGTGTCCTTCAGAGATTTTCCAGGATAGGTAAGCCTATAAGAAAAACATAGATTTAAAACCTGTGTCAGTGTAATAACAGTTAATGATGCAGCTCTTTAACACCATTCTTAATACTGCCAAAAAGTCTCAGATACTCAGCTAGAAAGAAAAGATTCCTTTGCCAAAATACTTTTCTTCTTTTGTTCTGAAAGCTGATAGAAAATACTAGCTGTTGGCACTAAAATATGAATCCTATGCCACTATAAAGTCTTTTCAAGGGTGGACTCACCCTTGCAGGTAATTTCTCAGGTCATCCCCCTTACAGCATAGTAAAAAAAAAAAGGGTAGATTAGAAAAGTGTTTTACTGTGAGACTAAGAGGTTTCCTGGACTAACTTGAAAATTCATGCGTTCTCTCTCCCTTAATTCCCTCTCCATTTGATAGCATTTATTTTTAATTTTAATTCATTTACAGCACAAAGTTTATTCCCTAGTTTGAAGGTTGTTTGACAGATACTATAGGAAAGACAACAGCCATGTGGTACATCTATTTCACTACTAAGTGTGGAAGGAGACTTCGATATCTGACCCTTCCATCCAACCTCTTGATAGCCAGGTTTTGTGCTCCAAGAACAAGAGTCCATGAAATGAAACTGATAGTGACCATAAGAATTACAGCTGCTGCTGTTCTCCCTCTGAACTGTCTATTGTCCCTGTCCATCCCTTCCCCACACCTTAGCTATACTTCTTTGTCATTCATTTCTTGAATGTTCTTCAGACATGTTACTGCATGATCAAAGTCCCACTATTGGAGGGTCCAATATTCAAGAAGGCAGACAGTATGCAATGCTACTAGAGACAGATTAGCATCCCAGTTTTGAGGCAAAAAACATGACATATAGCCCTTGTGAGGAAAGAGGGCAGGCCCTTAGCAAGGGTGAATGGCCGGCACTCAGCTGGAAGGTCTCGGAGCACCAGGGCAGCTGGGCAAGGCCAAGGTGTGCTCAGCCACGCTGCCATGTGAACCACCGCCATGGGGTCAGAAACACTACATATATGCTCACTAGATGGTACACCAGCCATATCCACCGTATTGAGCACAACTACAGTGTGTGAGTAGTTTGAGAGGGGGAACTCTGGGACTGCAGGGTCATTAGTTCACAACAAATGAGGAAACACTAACTGGCTTCTCTACCTCTGCATTTCTGGTAGATGAACACCTGGCATTAACTTCCTGTGCTGGTTTTGGTTGGGATAGAGCTAATTTTCTTCACAGTGGCTAGTATGGGGCTATGTTTTCTACTTGTGCTGGAAAGAGCGTTGATAATACAGAGATGTTTCCTTGAGTCACAGAGAGTCAGGGCCTTTTCTGCTACTCACCCCACCCCACCAGCGAGGAGGCTGGGGGTGCCCAAGGAGTTGGGAAGGGACACAGCTAGGACAGCTGACCACAGCTGATCACAGAGATATTCCATACCATATGACATCAAGTTCAGCATATAATGCTGGGGGAATAATAAGGAAGGGGGGAGGTGTTTGGAGTGATGGCTCAAGTATGCTTGAGGTTGATTGTCAAGTAACTGTTACACGTGATGGAGATGGCCGAACACCTGCCTGCCCATAGGAAGTAGTAAATGAATTCCCTGTTCTGCTTTGTTTGTGTACGTGGCTTTTGCTTTACCTATTAAACTGTCTTTATCTCAGCCCACGAGTTTTCTCACTTTTACCCTTCCGATTCTCTCCCCCACCCCACCATGGTGGGAGTGGGCAAGCAGCTGTGTGGGGCTGAGTTGCCCCACAACTAAGGCTGGGGTTAAACCGCAACGCTTCCCCTTGCCAATGTGCTTGTTTAAAATCGGTGAGCACTCTATCACACGTACTTCTAGCTATCTTTCAAAGCTGGTTAGATCACAGAATCACAGAATGGTAGGGGTTGGAAGGGACCTCTGGAGACCATCCAGTCCAACCCCCCTGCTAAAGCAGGTCCCCCCAGAGCAGGGTACACAGGAACATGCCCAGGCGGGTTTTGAATATCTCCAGAGAAGGAGACCCCACAACCTCCCTGGGCAGCCTGTTTCAGCGCTCTGTTACCCTCACAGTAAAGAAGTTCTTCCTCATGTTTAGGTGGAACTGCCTGTGCTCCAGTTTGTGCCCATTGCCCTTTATTCTGCCACTGGGCACCACCAAAAATGCTATTTACATCTCCATTCTGTACTAGGTTTGCTATAGATTTTACCCTACAAGTACAGGCATTTCTGAGCTCTTCACACCTAGAAACTATGGAAAATATAGCATCTGACTCCCAGCTCCTTAAGGCAAATGACACACCCAGTTCAGACTGTGTTATTACAGCATCCCTCTTTTAAAGACATAACAATATAATTATGTGAATAATCGATACAATTCATTAACCGGAAGGGAAAGAAACTTTTCCCAGGAGCTGTCAAAGTATGAAAGATTATTTTGTCTTCAAAAGGATGCAGAAGAGGTCTAGTCATATCTGTTAATTCAAAAAGCAAAATTGTGTTTCACCAACTTCGTTTTCTTTCTGTTTTCTCATACAGCGCCTACTTTCTGTGGTTTTCATTCATTACCCATAGCATCCACCCAGGAGTGATGTTGAAAATCTTTCTGCCTTCCCTTTTGGCTTGCTCCCCTTTTACAAATAAAGTACTAAATGCAATTAGCATCCTTATCTATTTATTTACTGCTGAAAAAATATGTATGAGCCAGTAAAGATGGAAGCAGTTGTTGAAACAAGCTTGAGAAAGCAGCCTGCAAGGCATTTGGCTGGTGGCACTTAATCTATAACGCAAATGAAAGAGGCAGTCTCCTGCAATCTTTTCCTCTCTATCCCATTCATGAGAGTTGAAAGATAGTGCCCTCATCCTCGGCTCCCTTGGAGACAGATCTTACTCACTGAGTAATACACAAGAGCGTCTTCCTCTGACATACAGTGCAGGTATGCCACAGCATAATCCACTGTCACCATCCTACTACATGGCTGCTCAATGTCTAGGGTGCTTGACATCCAATATACGCTTTTCAAAGTGCACTAAAGCAAGCAGTCCTCTGCAGGAGCAACTCTTTTCCTCAGAAACCTGCGTACGTATCTGTCCCTAGCAGGAGAACAGCTTCCTTCTTTGAAGGTTTTTGTGTAATATTTGCATGGTGTAGAAGAATGAAATATTTTGCACGAATGGGTATAAACCCTCTTATTAGACATAAGAAAGTAACAAAAGTTTGTATTTCTACGCTGCTTTTAAAAACAGGGGTTTCAGAATCGTTGTTGATATTAATTGATGCTAGAATATAGCCCTGCAAGTAACCAGAACATCTATGGAAGGATTATTTCAGCAATCTCTTGGGTGGGACCACAGCATTTCTTCTTAATACCATTAAAAAATACCTCATAATGTCTAAACACCATGCGGGCTGCAGATACAGGGATCAGAGTGCTCGACTTCAACACCAGCTGCCTGTGCCAGAGAGTACCTTCAATGACTACAAATGGGCAAAACTAGATTTTTAAAAGACGGCAACTTTAAAAGTGCAGCATGTCTTGGCACCATGCCAAACACTGACTGGTTCTGGCTGGATTTAGAGGAAAAAGCACCATTTAACTGTTTTCTTGGATAATCTGTTTTCTATTTACCTACGCCTGTTGTGCAGACCACAACAAGAGACCGGTTTAGCTACCGCTGCAAACAGCATCTCATACAGCAACAAGCAAGTGCAAATAATTTCCTAACCTAAAGAGCACTCTTGTGCCCCAGTTCTGTAGATAGCACCTCCCTACCAGAAAAATGATGCAGAAATTTAAAGCTATGCTTCTGTCTAAATGTATTGGGAAATTGTTCAGAGCAATTTTAGGATAGATTTAAAGATACCAGATGTTTTCCATTAATAACAGCTGATTAATAGCAACACACATTAAAAGCCTATATAAATAACCAAAATATGGAAACTCTGATAAGTTTTACTAACACTTTCTAAAAATGAAGAGCCAGCTATTTAAAGAAGCTCTACATCGGCAATTTTCACCTACAAAAAATGAATTTTTAAAACTCTCGGAAAAAAATGTATTTTTTAATTTTGAGAAGTAAACTTAATCTTAGAATTGAAATAGACTTATCTTAAAATAGGAATGCTTGGAGAAAATAACTTTTGGAATGAAAACTGACATAATTAATAGGTTAAAAATTAGGTTGTAAGCACTTCGGAGAAAGAAACTCCACCTTTATTCTGCCTAATACAAGGGGAAGAGGGAGTCTGGGTTCCATAGCAGACATGCTGAATTGCTACATTAATACAAATGAGCAATAAAATGTTACCTTTCTAGGGAAGTTAGTGATTAAAGCCACAGATCCTAGGGTTGTTGCAATCACCATATGTAGGACAACATGCCTGAGAAGTGGTCCATCACAGGGTATGAGATGAAAATGCTGTTCACTGTTAGAAAACCCTAAAGATTTAAACACCTTTAAAAAAAGGATCATTATTAGTATTTGGGGTTACTTTGCAGCATTTTCTTAAATTTATTTTGGATAGACTTAATTGTATGTTTATCTGTCTTCTCAGTAAAAGTGAAAAAAATAAACAGAACTTTTGGATCAAATAAAAATTCCACTTTAACACAGAAAATTTTTGTTCAGGTAGATCTTTACCAAAACCCAAAACATCAGAAACAAATGTAACTAGAAATAAGATTTTTTTCCCATTTACAGCAATTATTTTTTTAGGCTATTTAGCTAGACTACGTAAAACTCAGGTTGTTACCCTTTTTTTAGATCAAGAGGAGGGATTTAAATCATGGTCACCTGTGTTTTAAGAAAATACTTTTGACAACAAGTTATATATTATTCTGGGAGACTTTTTGAAATAATTCCCCTACACAGAAGGTATTTTAGTTTGCATCAGGGAGAAAGAGTCCTTATGGGAGCTGTAAGTCCACTCTGGGAGAGAAAAATATTAGAACTTAATCAAATAGATAGTGTCCAGAGCAGATCTAAACCATAAAAATACAACACAGAAGTGTTTGCTCAGCAGTAAAATTAGGAAAGAAAAGTCCCTGTGCCATCAATTCCTTGACTACTTTGCCCAGAACCACTTACTCTCACATTGAACCCTATGATTATTTTTCTCAGAACCCCTTCACTACCATCTGTGAGTAACAAAATCTACTCAGCCCAGAAGGCCAACCGTATCCTGGGCTGTATCCAAAGAAGCATGACCAGCAGGTCGAGGCAACTGATTCCCCCCATCTACTCTGCACTCGTGAGACCCCACCTGGAGTACTGTGTTCAGCTCTGGGGCCCCCAACATCAGAAGGACATGGACCTGTTGGAGTGAGTCCAGAGGAGGGCCACCAAGATGATCAGGGGGATGGAACATCTCTCCTATGAAGGCTGACAGAGTTGGGCTTGTTCAGCCTGGAGAAGTAAAGGCTCTGGGGAGACCTTATCACAGCCTTCTAGTACCTGAAGGGGGCCTACAACAGAGCTGGAGAGAGACTTTTTACAAGGACATGTAGGGATAGCACGAGGGGTTATAAAACTGAAAGAGGGTAGATTTAGATTAGATATTAGGGAGAAATTCTTCACGACAAGGGTGGTGAGACACTGGAACAGGTTGCCCAGAGAAGTTGTGGATGCCCCCTCCCTGGAAGTGACCAAGGCCAAGCTGGATGGGGCTTTGAGCACCTGGTCTGGTGGAAGGTGCCCCTGCCCACGGCAGCAGCGTTGCAACTAGATGTTCTTTATGGTCCCTTCCAATCCAAACGATTCTGTGATTCTACTCATTTTCAGATATCCCTTCTTATGTTTTGCTTTGCTGCAGACAGTCCTAGTGATGTAGGCAGTACCATCTATGCACTAGCAGTTTAGACTGTGAACCCTTCTTTCCCACATTGTGGCTATGTGCTCTGACCACTGATGACAGAAAAAAAAAAGCAGACAGTAGCATCACCATTTTCACTCATTTTGTTAATCCAGAATGGGAAAAAACCCTCAAAACCCCCAAACTACTAAAATTTTGGGGGAGTTGGGGTCACCCTTATTGCTTGATGCTTTTCAGGAGATGAATCTTTTAATGTTTTTTTTTTCCCAACAAAACTTAGAATTTGCTGCAGTACCCGTCTAAGTCCATCCATAGCACGAAATACTATCTCCTTGACAGTAAACCAAGCTTATCCAACTGTCATAAGCGTGTGCACAATGCATACCTCTCAAGTACTTAATGCAACTTGGACCTTACCTGATGGGAGTAGTGTACAAGAGCTACTTCTGCTTCCTGTAAAGCTGCACCACATAACAGAAAACACTCCTAAAGTATTTACCACATATTATTCTTGCATCAAACCCCTCACCTCACTTAACCAAGAGTTTTAACACAATGTTATATTACTGTAGTGAAAGTATGTGTGTCTATATGGATGACAGGCTGTGCATAGATTTTTAACAACTTCTTTTTCTGATGTCAGCATTGAGAATGGTGTCAGATGCCACATTTAAAAAATTACATTTTAGAATGCAGTTCATTAGTTCTCAGCCAGTGTTAAAAATTACTTCCTAATGGCTGGGGTCTGTTCCAGCAAATAATGATTCTCTGCACCCAGTGCCACGTCTATAAGCTATCCCATATGGATAGGGATGTTTCCAACAAAACTGAAATGAATAGAATGTTCCCTACTTCAACTTTATCTAGTAGTTTGAATTAAAAAAAAAAAAAAAGAAAAGACGTTGAAGGTAAGAAACCTAAAACTGAATCAAACTACAGAATTGTTCAAACACATTGTTCAAACTGCTCTGTTAAAATTATTTATAGTGGTGCTCTGTTCACTGTTGGAGAGTGAAAAATACCTGTTGTTTAGTGACATCTTAGGCTCAGCATACAGAAATAAAAAGTGACACGCAGCCAACCATCAGCTTTATAGTTATAACTTGGAGTGGAAAAGAAAGTATTCTGAAATATCACCTCGATGTTAATGGCAACGGTAGTTTGTTTCTTCCTCCTATTCTGTTCAGTTGACTACAGATCATAGCATCACAGTGGTTCAGCAAGAATAGAGGACATAGTTCAACATGGGATGCGGTCAACCCAGACCTCTAGATCAGGAAAGAGAACATAAGACTGGACTATTACTCTGGTGAGATGCTGCAGCAGCACTTCTGGGCCAAAACTATCAGATTTCAAGTACAGGTGCTGTTTAATTGGGAAATTTTTAGATCTCTATTTACTTATCTTGACAATTTGAAATGATCTCTGAGAAGTATTCTTAGTATCTCCAGAGCTTCTTCTCATGGGCATACAAAGCTCTGCCCATCACAACAAATACTGCATTTTTTTAATATTATATGAGCTACCCTTATTGGAGCACCGAATTGCTCTAAATATTACTTCAATTCAATGTGAAACAGTCATATTGTAGCATAACTGTTGAAAAAAATTATGATACAGTAGGAAAAACTATTATTATATCACACGTTTACCCTTTCCTCAATGAGGCCAGATAGAGCTGTAACCTGGAATGTACTAGATGGAAGAAGAGAACTTTGAGCTACACCTGACAACAGTGGTCCCAATCATATTTGACCACAGGCAACAGTACTGACATAGAATGAGCACTAGGCACCACGATCCTTCACTTCCTCTGAAAGTCCAAGTCTTATTTTTATGTTTTTAATTTCCTTAGCCCACAAGCAAAGCTGGAAAGTCTTGTAGGCAGCACATTGTCTGTGACCCTAGGATACAAAACAGTGTATTATTTAATATTTCCTCAACACACATCAAAAGATCACTTATACCATGTCTTAACTTGCTGATTCCTCTTGGTTTTCATTTCTCATCTCAAAAATGATGAGCTATAATTTTCCATATTTCTATTGTGTGAGAAGGCTAAGGATCAAGGGAAAGAAGAAAAATTATGTACTTAGTACACTTCATGCAAAGATACAGCTAGTAATCAACAGTTCTAACACAATATTGAAAATAGTCCATTTTTCCTGGGTTTTTGCAGTTATCTCTGAATACTGAAAAAGTGTTTTCCTTTACAACAATGTAACACTGTAACAGTCCTATAAAACAATATAATCACTCTGGCTTAGCTGTAACCTTATCAGATATATCTACGGACTCTCAGTGCAGTTAAATTTAAGAACAAAATGACACGCAACTATTACAGGCACTTTTCACAAGGTTGTGACCAATTGCTTATCTGAAAAAGGATTCAGCTGTTTTCTTTAAGATGCTCTTTTAGTTCTTCTCTGGAAATAAAAATGTCAGTTTGAGAGAAGTAGTTCAAAACCACCCTTGCTCCTCTCCTGTGCTAGATGGGACGGTGTCCTGAATTTATAAAACAGCAGTCTTGGGTAAGAGTCTCTGCACAAGAAAGGCAGTTACAATGCTCAAGTGTAGAGAAAGAGGAAAATAAGAGACAAGATAGGTAAGGGATTTTCTTAAGACCGTAAAAAGTACTTGGTGTGAAGAGAAGTCCATCATGTTATCCAACAAATCCAGAATTTGTAACTGCAAATGAGCATGTAGCATATGGATCATAAAATCCATTTATTTTGTGAAATGGCAAAATAAAACAACACCGGATTATATAATCACGTGATCTGTAATAAATTTATTAGTTTATGAAAGAGATTATATGACAAGACTGTTGGTTATTCAAAAGATTGCACATGATAACTAACATAGTGTCTTTTTGCGTCCACTTTCTTAATCCAGCTCTCTTTTACCTGTTACTCAGAAAATGGAACTATGCTGTACAGGAAGCACCATTGGACATTTATTTCTTCCTGGATTTTTTTATTTCTGCTTTCCACTTGGCTGGCTTCGAAAACACCAACTGTATGTGTATCTCATTGCATGGGCCGCAACTAATTGATTTGCAAGATTTATCCAACAGCCTTGTTATATTGTAGTGTGTTTGAAAAGGGGAAAAGTCTTCAGAAAACCGTGAGGAAAAAATAATGAAGCAAAGATAGAAACTGTGGAGTCTGTCAAGATTTATTAAAAATGTCAAGAGCAATGCTACTGAAATGAAATTTTCAATTAGCAAAGTACTTTGGGAGCCAAGTATGAGATGTTATTAAAGTTTTCTGGGTTCTATTGCTTGGTTTAAACGTACGGAAAAAGTAAAGTAAAATTTACAACAGAGAGGTAGAAATCATTATAGTTAAAACTAGTGTGCAATTTCTGCTATAGCAGTTCTAAAACAGTTTAAATCTCAGGTTTCAGGGAGCTGATATATTCAGTCTTTCTTCCTCATCACTATGTTTTTCAGAAAAAATGAGCAAAGTATGGCAACCTATTCTTTACTTGTTCAAGGAAAGAATAAGTAGCCTGCTTCATCGCTTGAGTTGATGTGTTATATTTATCTTTGAGTATACGTAAGGTCATAGGCTATGAAAGATTATTCACAGATTTCACAAAAGCATTTTCTAATAGATTCCTTTATTCTGACTAGTTTATTTAGAAGGTGTTCAGGTTTCAACAATATTTTCTACCTCCTCCATCTACCTTAAAATAATATAGCACCCTGGACTTTTCATAAAGGAAGATCACAAGAGCACACAAAGGAAAAAAAAGATGGAACAATGTAAGCATTCATTTTAAAGATGCTTTTTTTGTCTGTGTATTTGAACAATTATGCCTACAGCACCTGCCTACTTCCATCTCCTAGGAGACATCCAAAAAGTGCAATAATATTTCATGATGTGAAAATACTTTCTGACCTTAACACTACAGAGGGATCACTTATCCTTCTAACAAATCCACTCCTGTTTTCTGACTTGCACTTCTCATCTATTTGATGTAAACATAATTCACTGCAATAAAGATGTGCTAAAACAAAGCGATATTCATTTTAGTGACCTAAATTATGTAAATACGAGGAGGTAGTGAAAGGCTATGTGTCTGAATCTGTGAACCACAAGGGTTGCATACATGACACAGAATGAGATGTCAACACGGATGGGATCTTTTCATTGATTCATAGCAGACAACTTGTTCAGAATTCAACCTAGTACAACACTGAACAACAGAATATTATTTACTTTTTAACATGAAGTCACAGCCTATTAGAAACTAAAAAAAAAAGTGTCTTCTAATTGAAGGTGAATATCAAAGCAGAAAATTAATTTACACCAAACACAACATCTTCCTCACAAAACAATCACTAAGACATCTATGTATTTCATTGGTGTTCTTGTCCCTCTTCTTATTTTTCTGCTATGCCTTAATTTTTTTTACTCTTAAAAAGAAATAAAACATCTCTTCTGTTGTTCTGGAAAAAAATCTGCACGATCATCAGAGAAAACAGACTGTGCCAAGGAAAGTTGCATCAAAATATTGTGATATAATATTTTACATTATGAAAAATATTGTCAGATGTTCAAAACAAGGAAAAAATGAACTATTTTTTTCCATTTAAGATACTAATTGTAAAAAGCAGCAGGTTAAAAACATTCAGAGAACAATCAAGATTTTAAAATGAGTATTTTTCTTTGAAATCTAACACTAATGTGGTTACCAAGCAGAAAATGTGTTCATTTCTCATATCAGTATAACTGTTTCGATTATAAGCAACTTCGCAAAAGGAAAACAAGCACAAATTTTAACAAGACTGTTTTTAACTGCTCTGGAAAAAAGCTAAGATATCAAAACCTTACTGCTAAAGACTAGCCTAATTAACAGGCCAATTTCCTTATCACAAGTGCTCAAATCTGTGATATTAATTAAGAAACAAAAGGAGACAAATGGCCTGCAAAGAGATGTATCTATCTGCCTTCTGGCCTACAAATGAGCACTCGCAATCCATGTAATCGATACTAAGAAAGCTGCTGGAATTAATGCCCAACCTTACAGCTTTTTGTGCTTTTTGACCTTTCAGGTAAATGTATCTTGCAGTTCTCAAATGACTAACTAACTGGCACATTTCATTACTTCAATCGTTGACCTAAAGAAGTATGTAAATGTCAGACTTTTTAACACCATGGTTTGATATATCCATACTTTCAGTACTGAAAGGTGTGTCAGTAGCTTGACGACTGGGAAATGACAAGCTTTATGACTTCTGAGAGGAATGGGGAAAATTAAAGTTATATTTTTCACTCTCTTCCAGCTGTAGGAGTAGCACGGCTGCTGCTCAGTATGCACCAGAAAAGACTTTACGTGTTATATATATGACTTCCCGATAAGAAAAAGACACATATAGCTGGCTTAAATGGCAATTAATGTAAAAGCCATAATTCAAATGGAGATATGTAGATCAGGAAAGTAAAAGTTCTTTTAGCTTTTATTAAAGAAAATAACAATTTATTAGATATCAGCACCTGGAATATTGAAACTGCAGATATTTCCCTCCATCAAGATGGGATAGTTCAAATACTTTCAGACAATCAAAGATGTAAAAGCAAGAAACTGTCACTTTCTTTATCGCTCTCTGAACAGCACAAAAGGAACAACTCTCCAAACCAGGCATCTCTATAGGGCCTGCTTGTATACTCAACTGCCTTTGGAGATGGATCTGTCGCATGGAGCTTATCTTAAGAACTTTAAAGCAAGAGCAGCCTAAACCAAGAAAATAAGGTTCTTCCAATAACCTAGAAGGCAGTCTGGATAAGCAAATGGGTTTCAATAAAATAAGAAAAACCTCAAGCCTTCTCCTAAAACTAAATGAACCTTCTTGAACTTTAAATTACCAGAAACAAGAACAAAAATTTCCACAGCAGCAACAGAAATATTTGTTTTAATGAGATTTGCAAAAAAAATTCTAGAACCAATAGACATTTTTGAATTAAGATTATGAGTAAACTAGCAGGTTCTTACTCTCAGTCATATCCACAAAGGCTTGTTTTGATACTGTAAACATAAGCTTCATATTTCAAATAAACTTTCCCTCTATGTTTAGCATATGTAGATGTGCCTATGAAGTGAGGGCATATCTTCCCATTAACACATGCAGATCTGATTATGGAACAAACTGTCAGGGCTCTAGTTTTGTGTGTGTGTGTGTGTGTGTGTGTTCTTTATTTTTTTCATTTTTAAATTTTCTTTTTACTAGAAGTAAGCACTAGAAGTTTTTCTATGAAAATAAACACTAACCTCTCCAAACTTTGATCATTACTGTACAGTACACAATTAATGAATTACCCTGAAAAAAAACCCTGGCTCTGGAGGAAAAAATGTGAAGACGTGATTTGGGATAGCTAATGGTTAGGAATCACATTATGACTTCAGATGGTCTCCAGAGGACAATACCTTTCAAGCTTGAGGTTATGGTCCCTTACCTCTTCACAAGCCTGTCCCAGCTGAAACATACTTTAATCAGACATTCTACTTATGCGTCTCATACATTATCTTGATCTTTCTCTCCTCTCCAGAATGTAGTACGAGGCTGGATATTTATGTAGAAAATGCCAACATTATTTGTTTAAATTTGTTATTGAATTAGATTCACATAGAAGTACTATATAGAATCACGGAATCATTTAGATTGCAAAAGACCCTCAGGATCCTGAAGTCCAACTGTTAACATAACACTGCCCAGTTTACCGCTAAACCATGTCCCTAAGCACCACATCTACACGTCTTTTAAATACCTCCAGGGATGGTGACTCCACCACTTCCCTGGGCAGCCTGTTCCAATGCTTGACAATTTGTTTGGTGAAGACATTTTCCCTAATATTCAATCTAAAGCTCCCCCAGCACAACGTGATGCCATTTCATCTTGTTCTATGATCACTTGTGACTTGGCAGAAGAGACCGACACCCACCTCGCTACAACCGCCTTTCAGGTAGTTGTAGAGAATGATAAGGTCTCCCCTCAGCCTCCTTTTCTCCATGTTAAGCATCCCCATTTCCCTCAGCCGCTTCTCATAAGACTTGTGCTCTAGACCCTTCGCCAGCTTCATTGCTCTTCTTTGGAAACACTCCAGCAGCTCAATGTCTTTCTTGTAGTGAGAGGCCCAGACACTTGCAAAAAAAATCCATTAATCTTTTGAATTTATAGTGTTCCCCTACTCTGCAGACATGTAATCCTATACTGTGTACAAAGACTGCTGATGGGATAAAATGAAAATGAAACTTTTGATGAAGAGAATAACACACTAAATTTAAACCACAACATCCTTTGCCCACCCTCTTGTGAGGTCTACAACCACCACCACATCCTGCTTTTCACTCACAACTGCAATATTCTATCCCAGCTGCATAGCAGAATCCATGAGTTTAGACAATATACTCAAAGGCAACACATGACTAAATTACCTAACCAGGTCGTTACAATATATTCCATAAATTCACTACAAACCACCTCAGTTATTTTCTTAAAGATCTTGTAATTCCAAACTACTGAGGTAAGAATATGCTTTCATCTTTTTCAGCAATTTTTTACCTTCTTTGTTCATGAAAAAGCATTTTCTCTAGTGAATTGACCCCAAATGACTCATGCCTCTCAAAAATTTTTGATAGGTGGATGTCAAAGCAGCTTACGTTTTCCAGTATAAAAATTGGTGATAAAATGACAGGGCTGAGAGCACTCACAGATTTTAAAGGAAGATGTTGCCTAACATACTCAAACAGAAATCCAGAGATAGCAGAAAGTGGTTTTTACAAAGCTGAGTTTTTCATAAAGTCACGTGTTCCATTACTGCTCTTTTGGTGGAGGCAGATAAAATAAGATCCTCCTTGCATTTACTAAAAAACAAAGATAAAACAAGCCAAAGAGTCAGAAACTGACAGTAACAAGTTATAAGTTGTGTGTTATAGAACATTTTAAACCATGACTTAGATATTTCATTGGCAGAGAATACCATGAGGTGTTACTCAGTTTCTTAATTACATCCAATAACTCAGGCATCTTCAAATGAGTCAATCATTACTAAGCTTTCACTCTCATGATTTCTTATTGGCTTGATTACATTGTTTTGACAATTTTTCATTTTCATTTAATTTCATTTCATTTTCAAGTTTTCAATTTGACAATTTTTTCATTTAAAATGATAGTGAAAGTAACAGAAACAAAGTTTCTTTGCAGGATTCCTTTTTTATTACAGAACATTTTGGAGCTGGGAGTTCCAAGTTATTTTAAAAATGTACTAAATTCACACTAAAAGTTGACAGCACCTTCCTCAGATCAAAACCAGATGCAGTGCATGTATAAATTGAGTAACATAACAGAATAATCAATCATACTGTTAGGGTATGTTTAGCCACAATATTACAATCAACTTTTTAAAACCAAGTCTTTTAAATAAACAGGTTTTAATCAGACTGTTTTTAAACCAAGCATTTATACTTGAGACAGGGCAATACCTATGGTAGTAACTTAAGATTGTTTCTTGCTTTTATTCTTTTGTCGTGCTGTTTGGTACTTAGAGTATCTATTTAAAGACATTTTTTGTGTTAGATGTCAGGTCGTCAAGAACAACATAAGGCATTGCACAAGATCAGAGTGAGACCAACAGCGAACACTCCAGGGGTGGTTATTTGGAGGGACTAGCATTTTGTAGAGCATCAGAGAGAGACAAAGTAAATGAGGTCGCTCATGAGAGCAAAGTATTTAATACTAATTCTAAAATGTGTTTACAAAAATTAATTTGGCATCCTACTTTGTTTAGATTCAACACTGGAAATAGACCCTGCTTGTAACAATTCAAAAGAGCTAGAAATTTGCATTCAGTCACTTCTCATGAGAAGGTTGCTGGTTTGGGGTTTTTTAAAGATGACAATATGAGCAAAGGAACCGTGTTTCTCCCAGATAATTCAAAGTAATTTTTCTGTTATCAGGTCAGACCTTATGACCTTGTGAATAACTTGCAGCCCATATCTTTCATGCTTGAGGTCTGTCTGGTAAAACAATTGCTATTGCAGACCCAATTTAAATCTGCTTTTTATATTTCTGAAAAACCAAAAGCTGACGAAAGATTTCATGTGCCACTTGCAACTAGCTTGTGTAATATTGATCTGACTTATGAAATAACTAGACTAATGGGCTAATATTAATCTGTATTCACTGACCACTTTTTGATTCCTGTGAAGAAGTTCTAACATTTTCTGTTCTTGTCCATGGAAGTTAAAAGGGGAAAGAAAAACAGTAATTTAAAGAACTGTCATAGCTTTAATTTTTGAGAAAAACTAGGTGAGGATTGGCAGATATACCAAAGATGAAAGGAGATACTAATTTGGAGTGGGCTAATTTGAAACGCAAGGAATAAAAAAAAATATTCTGGGACAGCTTTAGGCAAAGTTTACTCTTGCTTTGCTTATCCACAAATCATCATCATTGAATTCCCTAGGAGACTGCATAACTCGTCCTAGCACTCAGCGAGTTGAATTAATGTGCTTATAGATGAGGCAGGAGATCTCACAACAGCAGCACCGTGCATTACTATGAGCATCATGGCCTCTACCACTTCGCATTGCCACAAAGTCTTGTGCAAGTAGACTTGACTAATGTTCCACCAAAGGAAAGAGAACTATGTGGACAGTACACTCACCTCACAGAAACTAAAAAGGGAGCTTTTAATAAAGCAAGTTGGAAAAGGATCCATTCTGTGCATATACATTTTGGGCAGAGGGAATGAATTATAAATCAAAGATGCATAAGTAAAATGTCATATCACGACATTTTGCTATAAGGTTTTGTCTTTTCAACAAATCAAAGATTAGGGAATTTTTGCTAGTGAGAAAGTGACTAAAATATCAGCTGGAGACAATTAGGTCTCCAGATGTTAACTGACATTTTTTCAACACACTATCTAGTCCACTATGAGGGATCATCCAGGTCCCCTCTGAAGTCAGACTTTTATTTACTGAAGGACAGTTCAGCTCATTCTAGGTTTTTTTTCCTCTGTTTTTTACTGAATATTCTTAAGAAGCTATTTATGACAAAATGCCCTGCTTGAAACCTTTCCCCAGATTGGCTGGAGTAATAGGAGTGGCAATGCCTGAAGGATCACCCAGTTCCTCAGAAAAGGAAACTGTCACCTGCCTAAAACAACGGCAACTTGTCTGATTCACAAAGATTTCCACTCTTTTTTTACTCTAATCTCTGTTAGATTTGCCACACATTTCCATCACCTCTTGTTACTGCCTGCCTGTAACACAAGCGCTCAGCAGTTCTCAGGTATCCCTGGCTCATACAGCTGAGCAGGACTGTCTCTGGATCTTCTCCTCCAACACATTCTTGCATTGAATCAGATCCCAGTGCCCTGCATCTTTTCCTTTGTCTCTTTATGTATGATACTATTTCAGACTCTTTTCCCAAGAGATTCTTCTGAAAACGTTGAACTTCCAAGTTACGGTGCACCTCCTCATGGTCAATATTTAAAATGTTCTCCAGTGTTTATGATCACTTTCTGATTTAATGGTTTCCTGTCTTTGAATCATACTAGTCAAACAATTTTGCAGGTGAGCAGCCCTATGAGACATTCTTCTTCATGCTCATCTGCCAGGAAAGAAAACTCTGGCATATCGACAGGGTAATGGCAAAGGAAAGTGTCTCCTGTCAACAGTGTTAATTTCTGGTTTTTTCTCATTTGGACACCATGTCCACAATATTCCAAGCAACACAATTTTAAGCTGATTGGCTTTCTCCCTCCTCAGAGAGTTATTGAGAGCAGAGTCACCTTAAGTTTTAATGCAAAAAAGATTTATGAAAAATCTAGGGATGTCATATCCCTGATAAGAATAATTTGATTTCCTCATAACAAATACGGAAGTTTCAGATTTAAACTTTCAGTGAAAATTTTGGGAAAGATTTATCATACTTGTAGAGCATATCTTACAAGATGGGCTTTTACCCAAACAATTAAAGTTCCCTTTCTCTATTTTGGCAATTCCTGGATGATTCACTAACTGTGGTGACTTCTTTATACCAAGGAGCTATCCAGATCAATAGCCTGCAAAACTGGGCAAGTTTTGAATGAGTGACTACTAGAAACTACTTTGCAACTACTTAAAAGACAGAGAACCTGAGCAGGAGTTATTTCATGTCAAAAATAAATTCGAGAGAACGTTAGAGTATCTAAGTTAGTGCATGTCTGAGTGCATGCTCATTTCTGAAGGTCATTACAGAAAGACAAAGAACATATCACTTGTACTGAAACAGCTCCCATGATGTCAAAGAGAGGGTAGTTAAGACAGTGATGAGTACTGCCTGTCTACATGCCATGGAAATAGAATGGGAACTGAGTTGGTAGGAAGACTTCCAGTCTAGCTAATTAAAAAAAAAAAGAAATAAATCAAGATGAATATTTCCCATGTGTGGCCCAATGTGATATTCTGGAATCCAACAGATCATCTTCAGAAATGACTTCCATAAACATCATTTACAGGGAGCAGACAAAACTGAGAGTGAAGCTGATGTGTATTGCTGTACTGCCAGCCATCTGTAGCACTTACAGTTGGAATTTCTGACATACCTCAGAAGAAATAAGGTATTTCAGAAATATATTACTGTGTTTATGAGATGTAAAATGTCAGCACAGCAACATACACCACTGCAGCACATGAATGTCTAAAAAGATCATGTATAATTTCCCTTGAAAGTGCTAATTTGCATGCATACATACTTCAGTTGCGGTAGGAGGTCTACGTGCTCTTCTCTATCCAAGCAGAAATACAGCTCAACCTCAGTGGTAAGGAGTCCTTCAGTAAACTTTATAACCTCATTCCAAACTCCGGCTGTCAGTTAACAGCTTTTCAGAATGACAGTTTAAATCAAGAAAATGTCACATGTGTCTAGTAACAGGTCTAATCTTGTCTGTAAATTGCTGTCTGTGGTTTTCAGAAACACAATAAATTGCTGGCGATTTACAATGAGTCTCACTGCAAGGATAACCTGACTTTTGCACGTTTAACAAAACAGTGTTCAATTATTCATGCATATCTTTTGACATTTTGGCAATTTTGAGAATCATTGATTTCAGGAACCTGTAGACTGCCTTTTTACTAGATAAATATAAAACTTACACTTGACTTCTGCTTCTCAAATGTAAGACTGAAAGTCTATCCTGGTACCAAAGATCTGTAATACATTTCAGAACTCACTCATCAAGCATAAGTGGCCAATTTTTTTCAAACACCTAACAAATACAAAGAAAGGTTTATACCGTTTTTGTATCGTACTTCAGGTACCTCAGGGCTACTGGTATCTGCAACAGAAGAGATCTCGTTCTTGTGAATCAGAACACTACAGCGTCTACATCCCTTTTCAAAATACAGAGGAGCCAAGGTTGTCTTCCATGAGTAAAACATCTAAGCAATGTCTTTCTGGAAAGCAAGAGCTAAAAGAAATACATAGAGGAAAGCTGCACAGCTCAAGGTGAAAAGCAATGGCATGAGTTGGTGGACTGTGCTTTATGGAAAAAGGACGTCACAGAAAAACTTCTTGTGCCCTGGTAGATGGCTGAGGTGGGACTGCAGCATTCTTCCTTCATGGATGGGAAGAGGTATGACCTGTTTATGGAAAGGCGTAATTGGGACAAGTCCTCAGTACACAGGTGATGTCCTCTCCTCCCTCTGGAGAGGCAGCAAGACTCACAGACAGCTTCCTTCCCAGCACTGCCACTGGGAGTGGCAGAGTCTTCAAAGGAGAAGCTCCATGCTAGCCCACAAGAGGCCTATGTGAAACCTGTGACTTCATTCCTAAAAACGCATTGTCGGTGCCAAGTTAGCTTTACATCACTGCTCTCCAGGGTTGCTTCCTCTTCAGGAAAAAATCCTCTCTCTCTTTAACGTTACTTTGCATACAGGTGTCTTCCCTTTCTTTAAAGAAATAACTGAGCCACGAAGGTCAAATTTTTATCTAATCTATATGATTAGAGTTTCAATACTTCTTCCTGTAGCTGTAAGTTTATACCATCTCATCAGAAAGCCAAGAATTTTTAAATATTAACAACATTTCACAAAATGAAATCCTATTTTTTTCTCCTAAAAGTAGTATTTACCAACAGCCCATACACGAGCAGCAGAAAATTCTGCAGATATTGAAATACTATATTTTGTTTTCAGTACAATGTATAGTTATTATGTATTATCTTCTATTTATGATAGGGTAACTATCCAGTCCTGTGCAACATATTCATCAGCAACCTGGACGAAGGGACAGAGTGTACCCTCAGCAAGTTTGCTGATGATAACTAAGCTGGGAGGAGCAGCTGACTCGCCAGAAGGCTGCGCTGCCATTCAGCGTGACCTGGACAGGCTGGAGAGTTGGGCAGAGAGGAACCTGATGAAGTTCATTAAGGGCAAGTACAGGGTCCTGCACTTGGGGAGGAAAAACCCCATGCACCACTACAGGTTGGGGGCTGACCTGCTGGAGAGCAGCTCTGCAGAGAAGGACCTGGGAGTGCTGGTCAACAACAGGCTCACCATAAGCCAGCAGTGTGCCCTTGTGGCCAGGGAGGCCAATGGCATCCTGGGGTGCATCAAGAAGAGTGTGGCCAGCAGGTCAAGGGAGGTGATCCTCCCCCTCTACTCGGCCCTGGTGAGGCCACATCTGGAGTACTGTGTCCAGTTCTGGGCTCCCCAGTTCAAGAGAGACAGGGAACAACTGGAGAGAGTCCAGCAGAGGGCCACGAAGATGATGAGGGAACTGGAGCATCTCTCTTACGAGAAAAGGCTGAGAGAGCTGGGTCTGTTTAGCTTGGAGAAGAGAAGACTGAGCGGGGATCTCGTCAATGCTTACAAATATCTAAAGGGCAGGTGTCAAGATGGTGGGGCCAGACTCTTTTTAGTGTTGCCCAGCGACAGGACAAGGAACAACAGGCACAAGCTGGAGCACAGGCAGTTCCACCTGAACATGAGGAAGAACTTCTTTACTGTGAGGGTGACAGAACACTGGCACAGGCTGTCCAGGGAGGCTGTGGAGTCTCCTTCTCTGGAGAGATTCAAAATCCTGTTGGATGCTTTCCTGTGCAACCTGTTCTAGGGGCACCTGTTTTAGCAGGGCAGGTGGACTGGATCTCCAGAGGTCCCTTCCAACCCCTACCATTCTGTGATTCTGTGATTCTATGAACTTGTAAGCTCCTGTATTTCTTTTCATCTGCAGTAAAACCTGAATTAAACAGCCACTCAATGAACTGACAAAGTAATCATTAAAGGCAAGGGGAATTACAAGTAAAAAAGAGTAATAATTCTCTTAAGAAAGGCAGAACACAACCCTGTGAACTATTAAATCATACTTATTTGATGCACCAACTTATTTTACTGTTAGCAAAACACTTAAATACAGGACACATTTATATTTCCATGCTAAGAAAGGAACTCAAAATGCAAGTACTACACTAAAAGACAAACTATGTCAGAAAGATTATTTATTAAACTATTCACAGTCTTGGTGATGTGCTGTAGCAGGATAAACCGTAAAGAATTATTCTTTGCTGGGTGGGTTGCAGATCACAAAAAGCAACATATTGTTCAGTCTTTTTCACACAAACCCAATGCTTTCTTTGGCTCTGAATCATTTTTAATTCTCAGTGGTTTTTTATTGTTCTTTACAAAACACTTAAAGATACAGTCCTTAAAACACTGTACATTTCAGAGATGCACTGAAATACTAAGATAAGGCAGATGATGACTTTAAAAAAGAAATTTTAACACAAATTTCATAGATCTACATATCCTTCCCTGACTTTTCTGACTCCAATATTGAATTTCTCTCGTCTCATGTTATGTATTGGAAGAATTTACAAAGCACAAGCACAACAGAAAGAGTGCCACAGTAATATATACAAGATCAATACAAGTAAATATAACCTAGATGACTTGAAAATACCATTAAGAGATACTATTAGGCAATATTGTAATGTGCATAATATAAAAACATAGAATAATATATATAGACTATATATCAGCCTTTGTTTTATACGCTATATATAAAGTATATCAAACCTTTGCATTTTAGCTTTATTGCATAAACCAAGATTTTTGTACCTGATGCATACATAGGGTTTTTTTCAGCTTTTATATTAAAGCCTCCTCTCCTTCTCAAACTTTAATATATAAGAAGTGGACAGGTCTATGGATTGCTTCTTATTTTAATGCTGATTCTGCAAACTATATAAACACATAGTAAGCATGCGAGTAATTTTATTGAGTTTAATGAGACTATTCATGCATTTTAAGTAAATCATATGTCTTCACGTACTGAAGCTGCAGAAGAAAACCATATAGAAACCTAAGTAGTGGGGATACACAATGTTATAGGACAACAATCACTGTAATTTGCACACACTACCCCCCGTGTTTTAGATTATAGCAGCCCTTTGGGTGTGTGCTGCTCATTGCCTTTCTGAAGCATATGTAGAGGCTGTGCATATTAAGAATACAGGGAAGACTTCTCAGTGAGGGAAAATACATTTTTACCATACTGTCCTGAGGGAGCCAGCAAAAGTAAGAGTCCACGGTACTGAGCAAGTTGGGGAGAAGGGCTGCAGAGGCTTTAGCTAACTAACTGGCACATGGAGTTTCAAGGGTTAATAAGGTGTATTCCAGGTCCAGAGCTAGGGAGCTTTGGGAGGAGAGAAACTGGGAAGGAATACAAAAGGGTCTCTTTCCCTTCTCGTCCATGGTTGTCTTTCTTCTGGTTTAATTTAAACTAAAGAAAGACAGCAATTATAAAGTTTCTAATGAGAGGTTGCAGTAATTTTTCTCTCTGTGGAGTCACTAGACAGTTTCTTTTGTCTCCCCTTCCGTCTACCTTTTTCATCTATAGTGGCACACGTATACAAGAACTTAATTATGAAAGATTCATCCATCGTTAAAATTTCTGCAGTCATTAGGAACAAGAGTTTTCAGTGCCAGGCAAACACACACATGCATACGCTGATTGTGTTAGCTTGTTTCTCAAGAAACCAGAATAAAAATGGAGAAAAGATTTCAGTCAATATAAATTTGAGGATATATAGTGGAGAAAATTTAATGGGGAAGAAAAATACGTCAGGTAGAATCCATGCTAGCAAGGTTAAAGGCAGCAAGAAATTGTTCATTATGCTTATTAGGAACAAAAAGAAATTAGAGAGATGGTCTAGAGCTACTAATAGATTAAGGCTGTGAATTTTTTAAAAAGACAGGAAAAGTAGACATTTTTAATAAATCTATCTGTTCTTAATTTAGTAAAGAACAGAATGAGAAGAGGAGGAAGAAGCACTTTCTAAACCTTTAGTAAATGTTCTACCAATTTATAAATCATATTTAGTCTTCAGGTCTGGACAACTTGCAACCACACAAAAGCACTGGATGTTGATATCCATGAATATAAAGAGGTCAATTTTTAATAAATCTTGGGAACTCCATGACACTGAAGAATTTTAAAGCTGATGTAATGTTCAAAATGTGCACATGCAATGGTTCAAGGACAGTTAGTCTAGCATCAGTGCCAAAGTAATTGAGGGAAAGATGACTTCAAAACAGACGCTTGAGAACCAGCAATGGCAGTATAATTTATGCCAGTCAATACGATTTCATAAGACATTAGGACCTGTTAAACAAACTCGATTTCATTACTTTGAGGTTAAAAGTTGAGCTGATAGAAGCAGCTGCAAGAAGATAATGTACTTAGTCCTCTGTAAAGGGCATTTACAAGGCATTCTTATTGGAAAAGTTAGAATGGCAGTACATTTTGAATAGACTGAAAATTAAATAGATTTGAAATTAGCCAATTAACATATTTATCAATGGAAAATCATAGGTGAATAAGAGTGTTTCTAGCAGTACTCCCTCTGGATTGATGCAAGGTCTGATGTTATTCAACGTTTTCATTAGTGATCTAGAAGTAAAGATAAAATCACTGCTTGTAGTGGATATATTTGCAGATGACACAAGGACAGGTAGGATGGTAAATAATGAAAAGGCAGGCAGCTGTAAAGGGCCATCTGGACTCCTTGGTAAGCTGGGATCAGCGAAACAAAATCCATTAAATTACAGGCAGAAGTAAAGTGATATAGCCTGGAAGCAGGAAAAACAAGCCATGCAACAGAATTGGAAACTGCATCATACAATATAAATATTAGTATATTTTATCAGAGTAAAGTGAGAAGTTTTCAAAGAAAGTGATACAACAAGATGACTTAAATTTTTTACAGGAAATTGTAGCTTTAAAACCAGAATAAAGCATATTTTTAACTAATCAACAGGTAGTCAATTTATTCATAAGACTAAAATATATACAAACTAAATGTAAAGTAGATAAAAACATCAGGAAGTACAAATTAAAAAGTGACTAAGAAATTTATATCACTGGCTTTTCCAAAATAGTGACTGTGTTAATGTTTGCAAGGTATACACAACGTCTACATGCCTACAACATTTAACAATAAAAATAGCTAGCTCATGACAAAAACAAGACTTAAGGATGGAAGATAGCCTGAAGCAAACCATATCTGCAACTCAGGGTAGACATGAAAATAGTCTCCAAACAGCATGAACAACTCTGAAGTTAAACAATGTACAAGTATATTTGAGATTAAGATCTAGTGAAAATCAGTTTCTTCACAGCTGGACATGTACATAGTTTTTCCTCACTGAATGTAGTCTTTTATGCAATAGTCGACCTTTGAATTGGAAAAAATAAGAAGAACCTGTGGATGCCTTGGTAACAACTAACAGGAAAGAAACATTAATTTAATCAAGATGAGAGGATTTAAAAGTAAAATCATCTGCCCTAGCAATACTGGTCATGAGAAAGTTGGCCAGTAGTTTGGTCACATCTGATCAAACCAAGGAAAACTACTTAACTGAACAAAAATAAAGATGGAAAGCAAAAAGATCCATAATTCACAGAAAATAAAGGTAAAATGAATCAACTGTGTTCTATCTGCTGCAAAGAAGTAATCTGAATTTTAGAAATAACAGCTATGCCCATCAAAGCAGAACTAGACAGACGGTTCAGCAGGCAGCTCAGAGTTCAAAATGTCTCAGCATACAAAAATGTCCAAGCCTTCACACATCTTTGAGACAAACAAGGAAAATCTTCAGCTAAAACTCCCAAATCAAACCTGAATCCAAGATCCAGCATAGTAACACAGAGCAGCAGTTCTCAGCAGATGAGTAGAATATATTCTCCTCATACAATGGAAAAGCTCTTCCATAACAACATCTTAAAGAACTTCTACATGCTCTCTAAAGGTATAAGTAGAGAGGGAAGCTAAGTACATAGAATGCAATCCTGTTATAGCATAGAGACAATCAAATTACTCATAAACAGCATTTGCCCTTGGAAGACAGGCTCAGGCAAGCACTGTTGAAATCACTGTGACTTCTTTTCTAACATTCCTCCCTTCCCCATTTGACTGAATAGGTCAAAAAGACCCAGTATTATTCCTGGTATCATAAAACCACTCTGACAATAAACCTCCTAGCAAAGCAAAGGGCAGGAGGGCAGCCAAATCCCCAATAGGATTCCCTCACTCGTTCCCCGTTAATCCAAACTGAAGAAATCTACTCAAAGGATTGCTGATACTCATGAATAATAAACTCAGGCACATCATCAACATGAGTGAGGAATTTCCCTGAAGGACTGCTGAAAAAAGAAAAGAAAGAGAGTGTAATAATAGAGACATGGAACAATCCCTCCAATTCCCTTGTGCACTGGAAAGGAGTTCTCAAAATCCATTCACATTACGGAGGTTAAATAAATCATTACACAGAAACCAAATATAGGAGGTAATCTTTGTGGTTCAAATCTGGGAGCAAGTTTAAGAGACTACTTCCTGCGACCTACAGAATCAAAACCATTTTTCTAATTAAGACAGATTAACAACATAAAAGTTAAGCATTCTACAAAAGAAAATATTGTCAAAGCAGACATGTCAGAAATATATTTAAGGCTTACTCAAGGTATGCTATTGAACTAACTAGAGTTTTTTTGTTTGCTGAAGCCTTCAAAAGAAACAAATGGTGGGAGTAAGGCAGGGACATCACCCTATAGTCCCACTTATTATGCACCAAGAAGGACTCACTCAATAGGAGCTGAAGAGCAAAAATTTATTCCAGATGCTCTTTTGAAAAATCTGGTGAAAATCAGCTTCAGGTATGCCCACTAGACTTACAGTATTTGTAAAACTCAAAGGCAAAATGCTGACACCAGACCACTGGAATAGAGTAATTCAAGGCAGATGTTAACTCAGAAACTTCAAGACAATGCGCATCTAATGTCAAGATACTCGAAAATCCTAAAGAACCAGGAAATATCTGAGTGGAGACATAGGCTCTATGGTGTTAGTAAAATCTCCTTGGTTCTCAAATGCAGGTCTATAAAAAGTAAACCAAACTTGTATCCTCCCTTGCCTTTCCTCTAAATTAGGTAGAGTTCATGAATCCCGAAGGATGCAAGTGCAGTTACCTGGATCACATCTACAGATCACGAGCAATCGCCCACTGCTCATATTTCTTTTCCAGGTCAAAGTTAGGCCCATGTTAACATGTCTATCTACATAATATCTATAGAGGGAACTGGACAGGCTGGATCGATGGGTCAAGGTCAACTGTATGAGAGTCAAGACTGAGTGTTGGGTCCTGCACTTGGGTTACAACAACCCCATGCAATGCTACAGGCTTGGGGAAGAAGGGTTGGAAAGCTGCCCAGCAGAAAAAGGACATGGTGGTGTTGGTTGACAGTCGGTTGAGTATGAGCCAGCAGTGTGCCCAGGTGGCTAAGGCGGCCAACAGCTTCCTGGCTTCTATCAGAAGCGGTGTGGCCAGCAGGACTATCTAAGTGATTGTTCCCCTGAGGACTTCCTCACTCCATGGATAAACTAATCAATTCAAATTTATCCAGACACATGATGTTAGAATAGATGACTAGATGGTCCTTTCTGCCCTTCTATGCTCTGATTCCTTGTTCTGTATGTTCTTTTTCTACATCTAAATACCCAACCTGTTTTCAAATTTTGCTATGGGCTTCAGGCAGTGCTATGCTACATGTACTCAGGGATTCACCCTCCCCACACCACTAGCCATTGCAGCATGCACTCCTGCATCTCAGGATTCAGTTCAGACCGGGATTGCACACTTATTTCTTTTTCATACCCAGAGTCTTTGGGGAAATTTTGTAAGCTACTTGAGCTACTTAACTCCTCTCCGTGAGGATACATTTTAGCATTTTGTTTTTAAATCTTCAACATCCTAGAAATTAAGCTAATGAACTCAAATAAACATGAATGTGAAGTTCTTCTGTGTAGCAGTTAATTAACTGTATATAGCACATCCATCATTCCCATAGCCAATCAACCATGGATATTAAATGGATTATTAGAAAAAAAAAAAGAAGCCACAGAGATATCCCCTCAGTTATTTAAACCAATGAAGACGATGGTAGCCCACACTCCAAATATCAACGTTAGAATTTAGTACCAACGGCTTATAAAAGGACACCAATTCTGTTTGAAAAACATATTTTAATGGTGCTGATTGTATATAATATTATGAATCACCTGAAAAGACATGAAATTCAATTTTTTCACCATCTGGAATGTACTCCTGATTAAGTTGTTCAGCAATGTGATCGTATCACCTAAACAAACTAATTAACATCTGAATGACACATTCTGCAGTTTCTGTGGCATTTATCTGTGTCCCATTTGTTCCACATAATTTTTTTCCAGAGTGACCTTATGCTCAAATTGTGTCACCAAACAAGCTGCATGTTAATTCTCCTTCCAAGAGTAAGCATGTATTTCATTAAAACTTAAATGATGCTACAGCTTTACAGAGTATAGGGAAACAGATTGAATAAAAAATTACTCTGATTATGTGAACATCAAAAAACAACCACAAAGTCTCTTCAGCTAAAACAGAAGTCTTTGAGGCTACTTCATTGTTGAAAATGTTGAATTGAAGGAATGTGCACTGATTTCAATATTAGAGTACTAACGGATTAATACTTGTCTGCTCTTTAATTTGGCTTTTTTTTTTTAAGAGAGTATGTATTAAGTCATCTTCTTAAGCACTCTACAGGTAGCGTTTCTTTCATTTTATTTTCAAATGTCAAGCGTGAATGTGCAGTTATTCTCTTTTTTGGCTGAGAAATGTAAACTGCAAATAAACATAATACATTTTTCCATAGCTTCACCATTATGATTTCACAGTTTGTGGCTAATGGTTTCCTAACTTTCCATGGAAACAATCATTGTATTCTAAGCAGAAACAACCACATGCAGTTTCTGCTCCTGCACGTACTGATGTCAGATTAACACAACATCAAAAAACACTGTTTGCAAATACCATTGAAAGGCACACCACCAACACACCGAATCTATGATTAACGCTACCTAATACCAGCCAAGGCCGGAGCTATTATTTTGAAGTGCTGAAATGTTTTTCTGTTTGATATTACCCTACATAACTTCACAGTAAATTGGATTCCAGGTTTATTGCCAAAGTAATTAAAAATTCAAATGGTTGCTGTTTGAACAGAACATTATGGAAAAGTATTAAATACAATCAAACCTGGAGATTATTTCTCCTTATGCTGAGAGAGCAGCAGGATGGGAGGAGCAACTTGCATAAAGAAGGTCATATTAGAAGTTCATATTTTAGAGAACACATTTCAATGGAACCTCTATTGTAGAAAGGCCATAAGAATAACAAAAAGGAGGCAACTGTTTTTAAAAACTTGTTTGTGGTTTTCTTTGAAAAAACCATGTTACTTCTGAGAGCTGGTTCAAAGAAAGAATGAAGGTCAAGGGAATTAAATGGATTATATAATGCAAGCATTCAAACTTATATTTGGTCTGTTTGCCTTTATATTAATTTAATTCTATTTACTTAAATGGTGTTTAATTAGCGTTGCTACTTTCTCTGTGTCAGAGAGGATTCTGGAACATAACTTTTAAAACAACAATTCTTTAAATCCTTTTGGAATAACAAAGTTGGGATAGGAGGGGGAAGCAAGAAGGTCCAAACCTCAAAGAAACTAAAAGAATGTTTTCATCAGGTTTAATTTCTGCAAGTTGAATTTTATTAGTGCACACACTAGAAAGAGATTATATTTAACTACTGCTATAAAGCCAGTCATTTGTAATGCCTAGAAATTGCAGAATGCCTACAGCTACATTCACTGCTTTAGTGTGATCTGTTATTGTGCATATCACAGCTAGTAGCAGCTAATGGCATCAGCTGAAGCAAATGGACATATAGTAGGGGGAAGAATAAGAAGGTAATGGGTACATAGTCCTCCAAGGCCCAAGAGAGGTGCTGACCAAAAGCAACTGATATCAGTCAGAGGTGTATGGGAAGAAATTCTCAGATGAGTCAGACATGAATGTTTGCACCACATCCAGCAGTGAAGAAATATACTATTATTACCCTCACGTTGTCCTCGGGGAAGGATATGTTGCTGCGAATGGCAATGATTTGTGTTCAATGAAAAATCCATCAAAAGAACAGAAAGCACACAAGTCTTGTCTGTAACAGATGCCTAATCTCTGTCAGGAGCGAACAGCCACGACAGTGTCACTTCCCATTTGGTGTCACATTGCTGAACACCAAAGCCCCACCTGCGCTTGCTCAAGAACTGCTGTCAGGCACCTCAGAGCCTCCACTGGCGTCCCCCATTTTCTGTGTCCCTACACATCTGCTACAAAGAAGAGTCAGAGATGGCCCAACCTCCCCAGCTGGAATGCCACTCCTGCTAAGGTTAGTAAGACTCTGAGGTGATTAAAGATAAGGTTTTGAGCCTTCAACTTATACTCACTTTTTCATTTTTAACACTCCTACCCTAAACTATGCATGGACACTACTTTGTTTTTCATCTTGCCAGACGGTTATTTCTATAGTTTAAAAATAATGGGGCAGAAGAGTTACCTAGATCACCACACACTGATATTCCTTTACTTCATTCTTCAAAATATCCAGCTGTAAGGCTTTGTAACAATTTTACATCCTATTCAGTGCCCCTATTAAAAGCTTCTCCTGACCTCCAGCCAAATCCTTGCCACATGCTCAGCAAATTATTTCTTGCCCTTTTTCCCAGTGGATATGAAAAGCCCTGATCACTTTCCTCCACATAAAAATCACTTACATGTGAGCAAATTTACTATGCCCTACCTTCAGTCTTCTGCTTAGACTAAGGAAAACCTTTACCCTCCACCTGCTGATTTTCCATATAGGTTTTCAAGATGTCACCAACTTTGTCCATAAGCTTTTTAGAGTGGGCTATTCCATAGAGGTGGTTATGATGCTAATTACACCAAAATAATTGTCTATGTCTTCTCACCTACATCAGCACAAGTCAGAATGAGAAGCACTTTTTCTTTCATATTGTTAGCCTAAACTCAAGCAATGCTTATGCTCTTGTTCACACCAAAATAATAAAAAAAGAAAGACAAGCCCCAGTATATACCTTTACATCTCTATTAATTACAAAACAGCACTGGTTTTGCGCTTAACTTACTCCATTTGAGATTATTAGATATAATTGTACAACAATTAAGGATTGACTGACGTGCACCTGATGGAATAAATTGGATTCCAGGAGTAACCAGGATAAAGTCCACATGATTAACCTCCATTCTGACGTACAATATTTTGTTTAGGAAATAATTTTAGGTTTCCATTACCACTGCATTTTACTAAGTAATTTATTCATCCATTTTATCCTTGGATAGAATAAATCATTAATTTTAACAGAGTTATAATTCTATTCTCTGACTACAGAGTCATATAAAAATTTAGTCTATAGTTCTGTCTCCAGCTTAATAAGGTTGTCTGGGAGCCCAACAGGCTTTGAATTTCCATTGATAAAAGTAAATATTACTAGAAAAAAAAAATACATCAAAAAGATTGTTTTATTAATTAACACGTGCAAAATTTCCTTTGGCTTCAGGGGAAATGTTAATGAAACCAGTGTCATAGGCACATTAGAGAGTTCACATTTACCTACATTCAATACCTAAAACTAAGGACCAGACAATAAACATAAGCTGTTTTAGAAGTAGTTTCCTACTGAATATGTGAGTGTCTGTTATGCAAATCCTTGGCCAAAAGCACTAAAAGATTCAGTTGAGAGAGAGCCCAACCTTGAAAATTAAACTTGGACATATGGTAGTGGGAAGAATGAATGAATGAATGAATGAATGAATGAATGAAGCGAAGTTCATGCTCAAGAAGCACATCACAGAAAAAACAGGCAAAACAAGCAGAAACACCATAGAAAGAGAGCTCATCAATGTTGCCCAACTGCTTAGGTAAGGCATATCAAACAACAGGAAAGGAGTATGCAGTACTAGAATGCTGCTACACATTTACTGAATAAAGGCAGTAACACATGCAAACAGATGTCACTAACAATAAAACAAGTAATAGAAAAATAGTCTATCTATCTGATGGCAGAATGAATGATAAATCCAAATAAACACAGCTATGTTCATACTGGATCTGAAATATCGGAGGGATACAAATGATAGAAATATTAACAGGGCACACTAAATAAATGAGGTTTCCTTTGTAAAGTAAGAAATCCATTAAAGAATGTATTCCTGAGGATGGAGGGCTGGCTTATACAAGGTAGAAGCTCTCTTGTCCATATTTATGGAGAACATACCAAACTTCAAAATAACAGCTTCTGGTGTTGTATCGGGTAAGATGATACAATAAAACTTTATTTTAAATGTGCTTAAGAGAAATCTTTTTTGCCTCTTATTGCCTTGAGATTTGTGATCATGTCTATATGTTTAAAATTGTCTATACTCTTGAATGTGGCAATTAGAAAACATTTTCATTTCAAGACACAGAATAAGATGCAAACGACTAATGAGCTCACATATTGATGTAGCAATCTGTCATCCTGCAGCGGAGGATTAAAAGGTCATGTTATAACAGCAGCTTTGTTTCTCTTATACAGAGTGGTTAACACTAAAAATTACACTTTCAATTTTGTAAAAGTAGTAAATGAAAAATACAGGCAAATATAATTTTTCATACTAGCAGGTTTTTCACTGCTAAAATCAGAAATTAAAAAAAGAATTAAAAAACCTGAGTTAATACAAAAAAAGACATGTGTGTATATTTATTTTATTTCTGATCAAATACAGTCTCTTTAACCCTGAAAAAGCATTACAATTTTATTTGCACATCTGTAACGTAAGTGAAAAAGAAGCTTCACTTATACATTGTTTATTATTTAGAAAGGAAACCTTTACTCATCAGCTTTCTACTTACAACACCTGGATGTGGGAGAGCCAGGTTTATTTCCCTTTCACACTCAAGACTACTTGAATCTATATCAACGTTTTCCCAGGGGATTGCCCTAATTACCATACTGTAGTTATTGGAGGATGTTTTCACAGAAAGCTCTTCTATGAAGCTTTCCTTCTTTATATAAAATAATATGATATTAATTGAAGCTAGGACCAAGATCCAAGTGAATTCCTTGATGACAAGCCTGAAGCCATACATACAGTCTTTCAGTTCCCAGCTTACCCCCCTCCCCACTAGCTTCCTCCCCTCAGGTTTACCAGTTTGGCCCTCCAGACCAATTTGGGTAGGTGTGAATTTTTTTTTTTTTTCCAAACTATTTTAAAGCATGAAATGTGTTTTCAATGAAAAATATACAGGCTTTCCAGGTCACTCTTGTGAAGAAACATCATACATTTCTGAAAGAATGGAGAAGATCTAGTCATATACATCATGTTTGACACTGGGAGGGTAGGTGGCAGAAGTTTTCATAATTCCTTATCAAGAAAAGTTTAAAGATCTTGGTGTGCTAGAACCATAAGCTTTAAACTATAAATATCAAACTGTTCCTTTGGAAAAAAAAAATTTACCAGGAAAATCTCAACATTATGCATTATAATTAAAGAGAAAATGTTTCAAACTCTCACAGCAAATAGCAGGCCTGAATTATCTACATCCTTATTCTCATTCAAATTTTCCATTAACTGTAGCGGAACTTCTTGGCAGAACTCAAACGGCAAACATTCAAAGGACATCTTCATTTCCACCACAAGAATAAGATCTGAACAAAACCTCAGCAGTGGGGGGTTTCTATTAGGACATTTGAAAAGTCTTTCTACATTGTATGCATACTCTGTGTGAAGACACTGAATTAAAATTACCATTTAATATTGCACCAAGTTATATTTTCTGATAGCATTCGTGATTGAAGACCTAATAAGTTCACAGGACTCCAAGCAATACCGAACTATTTCTGGTCAGAGCAGATATAAACATGACAATGCTTAAAACCAAACAAACCTAAGAAATCAGTCAACTGCCAGACAGCATCACAATTTTCCCTGATAGGATACAAACTGAAGTTAAAAATTATAATCAATTTGCATTCGTTTCAGAAACAAAACCCTTTTTAAAATGGAAAAACAGAACAATAGCAAGAAAAAAGGTGAATATTCCCTGCCAAGTTTTCGATTATGAGATAATAGCCATCCTTGAAAAGCTTCTAATGGCATTTGATTTGCCGACCACATTAACGTACCTTGGTAACAGCACCTAACATGCCTGACAACACAGGAACATATTCATGGAAAGCAACGATGAAATTTTTAAGCTAGCATGTTGGGGAAAATGTGGGTCCCAATTAAGTCAATGTCAAATACTCATCATTTTGTAAATACCCAGGATTTTATGCATGTGGTGCAAAAAGACCTCAGTCTCTTGATGATCACATCATCTCTAGCATAGTTTTCAGAAGTAGCATTAAAGGGACCCCAAATTCCATAGTTTATTGAACAAAATTCTTGATTCTGTCATTACTAGCTTGGTTCTGATACTAGTGCCTCTGAGTTAGAGGCATGTGCATGCCTGAAGAGCTATGATCTTATTGGCATCACGGAGACGTGGTGGGATGGCTCCTATGACTGGAGTGTTGGAATGGACAGATACAGGCTCTTTAGGAAGGATGGGCAGGGAAGATGAGGAGGGGGTGTAACCCTCTATGTCAATGACCAACTGGAGTGAATGGAGCTCTGCCTGGGAATGAATGAGTTGCTGACTGAGAGCTTATGGGTGAGGAATAAGGGAGGGCAGGAACAGGTGACATTATAGAGGGGGTCTCGTGCAGGTCACCTGACTAGGAAGGCTGAGCAGATGAGGCCCTCTATAGTTAGATAGCAGCAGTCTCGTGTTCACAAGCCCTAGTCCTAATGGGGTTCTTCAACCACACCGATATCTGTTGGAAGGACAATACAGCAGGGCATAAGCAATCCAGGGAGTTCCTGGCATGTATTGATCATAACCTTCTTCTCCAAGTGATAGACGAGCCAACAAGAATAGGTGCTATGCTGGACCCTGATCTCACCAACAAGGAGGGGCTGGTGGGTAATGTGAAGCTCAAGGACAGCTGTGTTGGGTCTGTGTGGTGGGGCTTTTTTAACAGGTGAAGAGTCTATATGGGCGGGTGGCCCCTGTCAGAAGCTGTTCGAAGCTTCCTCAGCTTCAAGTCTGTGCCATCTCAGGGTGAGCTCAGGCCATTTAGAGACAATAGATGGGTCTCTGCGATAAGGTATTTAAGAAGAGGACAAAGGATGGTCGTTGAGACCTGCAGCAGAGGAAGGAGAGGGATCTCAGACCTACGTAGATAGCAGGAGTCAGTGAGGAAGGAGGAGGCAGTCAGAGCAGAGATTCCCCTGCAGCCTGTGGGGAGAGGGCAGGCTGGGCCCTGTGGCCACAGAGGATCACAGTGGAGCAGCCCATGAAGGACCAAGGCAAGGCAGAGATGGACCTGCAGCCCATGAAGGACTACAGAGGAGCAGAGAGGGACCTGCAGCCTGTGGAGGACCTCACGCCAGGGGAGGAAGTGCCTGCTCCCGAAGCAGACGATGACTCTGTGGGCAGCCCGTGCTGGGTTGGTGCAGCCCTGAGGGGCTGCGACATGCTGGAAGGACTCACATTGGAGGAGTTCATGAGAGACTGTCTTCTGTGGGAGAGATCGCAAGCTGGAGCAGGGGAAGTGTGTGAGGTGCCCTCCCCACCTGAGGAGGAAGGAGCGGCAGAGACAATCTCTGGTGAACTGACTGCACGCCCCATTCCCTGTCCCCCTGCAATGCTGAGGGGGAGGAGGTAGAGTCATCGGGAGTGACGGGACTCAAGTCCAGGAAGGAAGAGGGAGTAGGGGGAAGGGTATTTATTTGTGTTTTAAGATCTAGCTTTTCATGTCCCCTTATCCTACTCTGCTTTGATTGATAACTGATTAAATCGAGTATTTTTTCTCTAAGTTGAGCCTGGTTTTGCCTGTGACCCTAACTGGCGAGTAAACCCTCCCTGTCCTTGTCTCCACCCACCAGGTTTNTCTAAGTTGAGCCTGGTTTTGCCTGTGACCCTAACTGGCGAGTAAACCCTCCCTGTCCTTGTCTCCACCCACCAGGTT
>VZSC01016331.1:11908-39284 GCA_013398225.1 Steatornis caripensis
TTGATCAGATCTCCTCTCAGTCTTCTCTTTTCCAGGCTGAACAGACCCAGCTCGCTCAGCCTTTCCTCACTAGAGAGATGCTCCACTCCCCTAATCAACTTTGTGGCCCTCTGCTGGACTCTCTCCAGTAGTTCCCTGTCTCTCTTGAACTGGGGAGCCCAGAACTGGACACAGCACTCCAGATGCGGCCTCACCAGGGCAGAGTACAGGGGGAGGATCACCTCCCTCGACCTGCTGGCCACACTCTTCTTAATGCACCCCATTGTGTGGGATGAAGATTACTACCCCTTTTCAACAGAGCTGGACATTAGATTGGCTGAGCTAAACCAATCTGTAACCCCATGGCAATACAGATACCCACTCACATGCAGAGAGGAAAGCTTTAATTTTCCTACCCTTGCTTAATTCCATATTTGCTTTAAATCAACATAAGGTGAGCTTCTTTTCTCTGGCCCTCCACTCAACTACATGTTCGTGATACCTTGAAAGTGTCAGCGCAAGACTTTATGAAGATGATCAGAGAAAGGATCCGGCTAAAATATACAACATGTGTCTCTTTCTGCAAATACACAATTAGTTTTTTAGTGTGTTTTACCCTACAAGTGCATAAACCTGTACAATGCTCCAAAGGACAGGAATTTGTGGCGAGGGGACGGGGTGGGAGGACAGCACTGCCCCCGAGACAGCAGTCTATACATACTGGCCTTAATGCCTAAGCCACTCAGGTACTTTCAAATGAAGCAGTCTCAATTCTCCTCCTCTCCCCTAAAACACTCATTTTGTCATCACTTTTCAACTTTCCAAACTTGTGCAGCTCTAATGTGAGATGGTTTAGCAAATAAAACTGGTAGGAAAAAAAATTCTCTGACAGAGAAAAAGTATGTGTATGTGCATGTGTATTTATTTTGTCACTTTTTTGAATCAGTTTACCTCAGAGTGACACAAGCACTAGTGCCAGTGCAAGAAAGGAGAGGTGAACTGGGAAATAAGAGACAAGCAAGAAAGCTCCCTTGGCAACAGTCTGATATGCATCATAAACCCCCAACCATCATTCCGCGAGCTACAAAAAAAAAAGTAATCTTCAACAGAAAAGACTGCTACCAATTTAATGGAAAAGACTGTCGTCAGTTAAACCAAGTCACTTAGTTTCGAGATATTAAGCAAGATTATTCTTCTACTTCTTCCCTGCCTCACAAAATCTTGATGGGAGAAGGAACCAAGCGTTCGTAAGTCACAGAATGCAGCTGGCCTTTCACGCATAGTGGTTCCTTAGCGGCAATTAGGGAAAGACACACCTGTACAGACTTGTACTCAGAATCTGTAGTAGAGAGAAACCCAATTCCTTTAGAAATCTCAAAATAATTAGCATCAAGAATTTTAATACTTTATGCTTATTTTGCATATCTTGAGGTTTACAAAAAAAACCCCAAATTTTACCATCTTTACAGGAACTTAAAACAACTCTCCTAGTAACAACTAGAATCTTTAAAATAGTACAGGACTCACATAAACCAACAATTTAAATGTTCAAAGTAGAATCTCTCCTGAATCAAACTTGAATAATAAAACAGTTTTAGAAGCCTTGACAATATTACAGAATTTAAACATGGGAAATAAAATACACAGAAAAACAGAAGACTGAATATTTGACAGAATTTACTCACTGGTTCTTAAAAATAGGCTATGAACAAAAGTATCTGCCACTCAAAGTATTTTTAGATGTACATATAATTGTAGTTATTCACTCTCACTCTTAATTGCGATGCTTATGAAAAACTGTATTCCGTTTAATCTGATACAAGGCACGCATGTTCATGAACACAGCACTCCCTCTCTTCAATCCCTTTGAGTCCTTCCAGTTACAGAATCATCAAATGGAAGGGACTTTAAATATCATCCAGTTCCAGTCCCCCTGCCACAAGCAGTGACACCTTCCACTACACCACGTTGCTCAAAACCCCATCCAATCTGGCCTTGAACACTTCCAGGGAGGGGGCATCCACAAATTCTATGGCAACCTGGTCCAATGTCTCATCACCCGCATCATGAAGAATTTCTTCCTAATATCTCATCCAAATCTACCCTCTGTCAGCTTAAAACCGTTACCTCTCATTCTATCACTACACGCCCTTGTAAAAAGTTCCTTTCCAGCTCGCTCGTAGGCCCCTTCACGTACTGCAAGGCTGCTCTCCGAAGGTCTCCCTGGAGCCTTCTCTTTTCCAGGCTGAACTGTCTCAGCCTGTCTTCATAGGAGAGCTGCTCCAGCCCCTGATCATCTTCATGGCTCTCCTCTGGACTTGCTCCAACAGGTCTGTGTCCTTCTTATGTTGGGGGTTCCAGAGCTGAACACAGTACTCCAGGTGGGGTCTCATGAGAGCAGAGTAGAGGGGGAGAATCGCCTCCCTCGACCTGCTCATCACGCTTCTTTTGATGCAGTCCAGGATATGGTCGGCGGCCTGGGCTGCAGGCACACCTTGGCAGCTCATGTTGAGCTTCTCATCAACCAACACCCCCAAGTCTTTCTCCTCAGCGCTCTCTCAAGCCATTCTCCGCCCAGCCTGTCCCTGTGCTTGGGATTGCCCTGACCCATGTGCAGGACCTTGCACTTGGCCTTGTTGAACTTCATGTGGTTCTCACGGGCCCACCTCTCTAGCTTGTCAAGGTACTTCAATGACTGCACAGAAAAAAAAAAATCTACCACTTCTATTCAAATTGTATTTACTCAGTGGGTTAATGCAAACTTCCAAATTTCTAAAGCTGTAAATCTATTACCGTTCATGTAAGTAAACATTACAGAAAAGGAACATGAGGAAAAAATTAATGTTGTCCAACTGTGCCTTCTGGGAAGCTAAAACTAACTGATTTGTTTGTTCGAAGGAGTTTTGAAGAGATCAATTTAGTCACGAACTCCTGAACAGATGATGTAATGTCCCAAACCAAAATAGCATATAGTAAAATTGCAGCAAACGGTTAATGTAATACTCCTAAAAGCATCTTTCATTTAAGAAGGGAGACAGTCTGAATATTTCCTCTATACTGTGGATAAAATACAATCAGTTCTTACAGTCTTTTCTATTTTTATAATCAATAGAATGCTTATCTGACATCTTCAACAGGATTTTACTGCACGGGACATGAAAAGGGATATTTCCACGCAACTTTAAAGCTAGGTAACAGGTGGCTACAGAATGCTAATGCTTGCAGAAAGATGACTGAGTTTTGATAGTGCTTAAGCACTTCTAAACTTTATTTTCAAATTCAATTTACAAATTATCTGGCACACAAAGTGGAGGATAGTGAAGAAATGTTTTATCTATTTCTGTTCTTCAATGGCAGTCTATAGCAATATCTCACCTCTTCAGCACATGATGGAATAAAAGACTATGAAAGATAAACTCCAGACATTAAAGTATTACTGCATTGGGTTTGGGTGGCAAGGTTTTGGTAGTGGAGGGGCTTCAGGAGTGTTTCTGTGAGAAGCTACTAGAAGCTTCTGCCATGTCCAACAGAACCAATGCCAGCCAGCTGTAAGACAGACCCGCCTCTAGCCAAAGCTGAGCCCATCACTGGCGGTGGTAGTGCCTCAGTCATAACTTATTTAAGGAGGGCAAAAAAATGCTGAGCAACTGCAGCCAGAAGAGAGGAGTGAGAAAATGTGAGAGCAACAGCCCTGCAAACACCAAGGTAAGCGGAGGAGAGAAGGAGGTGCTCCAGGCACCAGAGCAGAGATTCCCCTGCAGTCCGTGGTGGAGCACATGGCGAGGCAGGCTGTCCCCATGCAGCCCATGGAGGTTAACGGTGCAGCAGATCTCCACCTGCAGCCCATAGAGGACCTCACGTCACAGAAGGTGGATGCCCAAAGGAGGCTGTGACCCCACAGGCAGCCCACGCTGGAGAAGGCTCCTGGCAGGACCTGTGGCCCTGTGGGGAGAGGAGCCCACGCTGGAGCAGGTTTGCTGGCAGGACTTGTGACCCATGGCGGACCCCTGCTGGAGCAGTCTGCTCCTGAAGGGCTGCACTCCATGGGAGGGACCCATGCTGGAGAAGTTCGTGAAGAACTGCAGCCCATGGGAAGGACTCACGTTGGAGAAGGTCATGGAGGACTGTCTGCTGTGGGAGGGACCCCATGCTGGAGCATGGGCAGAGTGTGAAGAGTCCTCCCCCTGAGCAGGAAGGAGCAGCAGAGACAACACAGAATCACAGACTGGTAGGGGTTGGAAGGGACCTCTGGAGATCATCTAGTCCAACCCCACTGCTAAAGCAGGTGCCCCTAGAGCAGGTTGCATGGGAACACGTCCAGGTAGGTTTTGAGTATCTCCAGAGAAGAAGAATCCACAACCTCCCTGG
This sequence comes from Steatornis caripensis, assembly GCA_013398225.1. Taxonomy (NCBI): domain Eukaryota; kingdom Metazoa; phylum Chordata; class Aves; order Caprimulgiformes; family Steatornithidae; genus Steatornis; species Steatornis caripensis. The sequence goes on from VZSC01016331.1 coordinate 16,256, forward strand.
GCAGCCTGTGCCAGGGCTCTGTCACCCTCACAGTAAAGAAGTTCCTCCTCATGCTCAGGTGGAACTGCCTGTGTTCCAGTTTGTGCCCAGTGCCCCTTGTCCTGTCGCTGGGCACCACTGAGAAGAGTCTGACCCCGTCCTCTTGACATCCACCCTTTAGATATTTGTGAGCATTGATCAGATCTCCTCTCAGCCTTCTCTTTTCCAGGCTGAACAGACCCAGCTCTCTCAGCCTTTCCTCATACGAGAGATGCTCCACTCCCCTAATCAACTTCGTGGCCCTCCACTGGACTCTCCCCAGTAGTTCCCTGTCTCTCTTGTACTGGGGAGCCCAGAACTGCACACAGTACTCCAGATGCGGCCTCACCAGGGCAGAGTACAGGGGGAGGATCACCTCCCTCGACCTGCTGGCCACACTCTTCTTAATGCACCATAGGATGCCATTGGCCTTCCTGGCTGCAAGGGCACACTGCTGGCTCATGGTGAGCCTGTTGTCCACCAGCACTCCCAGGTCCTTCTCTGCAGAGCTGCTCGACAGCAGGTCAGCCCCCAACCTGTACTGGTACATGGGGTTGTTCCTCCCCAGGTGCAGGTGATGAACTGACCACAACCCCCATTCCTTGTTCCCCTGTGCTGCTGGCAGGGAGGAGGTAGAGACATCGGGAGTGAAGCTGAGCCCCAGAAGAAAGGAGGGGTGGGGGGGGATGGTGTCTTAAAGACTTGGTTTTATTTCTCATTACCCTAGTCTGATTCGATTGGTAATAAATTAAACTAATTTCCCCAAGCTGAGCCTGTGTGGCCCATGATAGTAGCTGGTGAGTAATGTCTCCCTGTCCTTATCTCAACCCATGAGCCTTTCATTAATTTCTTTCTCCCCTGGCTAGCTGAGGAGGGCGAGTGACAGAGCAGCTTTGGTGGGCATCTGGCGTCCCGCCAGCATCAACCCACCACACCTGCTGAGGAGCAGCCTAAAAATTGCTACTGACACCAAAATGTAGTTAGAAAATGGAAATTAATGAAAAAATAGAAGGAAAAGCAAAGAAAAAATAAAATAAAACATCATTGCATTAAATGAAATATTTTTCCTTTGAATCTTAACTACTTGTATAATATCTTATTGCAGAGGCATCGTGGGATAGCTCGCATGACTGGAACGTAGTCACGAACAGCTATGTACTTTTCAGAAATGACAGGCCAGCAAGGCTTTCATATTTGACTGTAAATCCCTTTGGTTCACTAAAGCCTTTTGAATGAACAAATAGCTCCAAAGGTGAAATTCTTTTAATTTTTTGAGTCACTCAAAAAGCATACGTTTAAAGAAAACCCAAACTTTTTGTTGTCCGCAGAAAAATTTTACTAGGTAGTAATTAAGGCAACAATCTCCTCTAGATTTTCATTTCCTCTCCCACATCACATGCTCACCACATTTTCTTCACTAGCTGTACTGACTATTATTTCGTTTACCTGTTTAGGCTAATTTCCAAGGAAAATGGGCCTTCGATTGCACTGTCTACCATGCCTCTCCTCCTCTTGAAAATTCTTCTAGTCCTTGCCAGAAATGTAAAGATCTCAAAGATAAAAATTCTTACAAAGTTCATAAAATCTAGCACCTGAAGAGCGGAGACCCCAATTACAGCTCTTCCCAAAAGCCCTAAGGAATGAGGATGTGTATATAAATACATAAATTAAAACCCGTGTGAACCCATTTACTAACACATACATGAGCCCTTTGACCAGCCATCACATGTTCCCCTTCGCCAGACGAAGGGAGCTGTGCTGGTTTTGGCTGGGATAGAGTTCATTTTCTTCATAGTAGCCCGTATGGAGATATGTATGGATTTGTGCTCAAAACTACGTTGACAATGCAGATGTTTTCGTTATTGCTGAGCAGTGCTTACACAGAGCCAAGGCCTTTTCTGCTCCTCACACCACCCCACCAGTGAGGAGGCTGGGGGTGCACAACGAGCTGGCAGCAGACACAGCTGGAACGGTTGACTCCAACTGACCAAATGGATATTCCTACCATATGGTGTCATGCTCAGCTTATAAAGCTGGGGGAAGAAGAAGGAAGGGGGGCACATTTGGAGTGATGGCATTTGTCTTCTGAAGTAACCATTATGCGTGATGGAGCCCTGCTTTCCGGGAGATGGCTGATCACCTGCCTGCCGATGGGAAGTAGCGAACAAATTCCTTGTTTTGCTTTGCTTGCGTGCACAACTTTTGCTTTACCTATTAAACTGTCTTTATCTCAACCTATGGGTTTTCTCACTTTTACCCTTCTGATTCTCTCCCCCATCCCACCGGGGAGGGTGAGTGAGCAACTGTGTAGGGCTTAGTTACCGGCTGAGGTTAAACCATGACAGCAGTAGAGGATGTGAGGGGAGCCTCTTATGTGGCAGTGAGGGGAATGGGCACCAGGATTGGGAAGAAGCTACATGCAGGGGGAATGAGGCAAAGAGGGCAACAGCTAGGAAGGAGCCCAGGGTTACATCACACTAGAGAGGCATCTGCGGTCAGCGAAACAAAACGGCACAGACCTCAAAACACCCTGAAGCCAGGTTCCCACCCTTCCAGTGCTCACTCATACGCTCTTCCGCCTTGCCCCATATTTACAATATCGCAAGACCTAATTTTTAACAGTTCAGTTTAAGTCCAAAACTCTGTCTGATGTTTCTCAAACAATCAATTTGAACGTATTTTTTACTTCCCTTCTAAGCACACAGGATATCCGTTAAGTGAGCTCATGCAGCTTCCTCTACCATCACAATTAGAAATGCATTTTAGCAAACAAAGTCCAAGCGTGTCACAGATCTGAATATCAAAAGATATTGAAGAACAACACTGAAAATCCAGTCAGCTTCCAATCTACAAGAATAAATAAATACATTCTAGTTGTTCTGAGAGCTATAAGCAAAACAAATATTCAGAAATATTAGCAATAATGAAAAGGAGAACAATAGAGTTACAAGACTGAAAGTAACACACAAAACTACTCAAAAGAGATTCTGTCAGTCAGGTGACTGATTTATATAAACAGGCAAATGCGAGGCTAGTTTTAACACAGATAGTTTGAAGTTATTCCAAAATCCTTTGATGAAAAGGCACTATAGAAATTTATGGATGAAGAACCCCTTAATCACTACATAGAAACTTCACCGAATTTTCAAATATGTACACGTATTTTCTGTCAAACTATTTGTATGCATAAACAGTAAGGTATATATATATAATAAGCTGTTCATGTTTTCATAACCAAATTTACATTTATCATAAATATACACATAAATCAAGAGCTGAAATAAAGATATTACAGAGAAAAAATACTTTCCTTTTCCTTGGTCACTGATTTTTTCAGTTTCTTCTTTAAAATCATTCATAGACTAAACATAACTGATGTTAATGCAGATAACTACATCCAGGTCCAGCATTTGTCATACCTATGAAGAAATGTGACGGTAGTTCTAAAATGATGTAGCTGCCAGATGCAGAGATTCTGTATCAAGACAACCAAATACTACTAAATATTTTCCAGATAATAAATATCCTAAACAGTTCAGTCTTAGACCAATGACTATTTTATACAGTGTCAGCATGGACAAAAATTAATTTGGTTATATAATTGCTGATTCTCATTACCTGGAATAGCTTCATGGGCTGTCAAAACCACACTTATAATAGGATTTTTAGCTCCTGAAACCTGTTCAGACTCCTTAGTTGATGGAGTTTTCTCTGTTTTCTGAACTCTGAGCCTCTTTGGAGTTTTTTCTCGCTCATCTTCCTTCCTGTCAAGGTCAACGTCAGAATCATTACCTAAAGAGCAAACATCAAAAAGAATGTAACTATGTACAAAAGAAATGCAGGTAACACAGTCACTAATGCTGTAAGAAATAGTTAGGAGAAAATTAATGCTACTGTACAAAGAAATACATGTTATCAAAACAAGGCACACTGCATGAGTCCCTAAAGGGGAAATTTGTCTATTTAATAAAACCAGTATGACATTTCTACAAACAGAGAAAATACACAAAATAAAGAAAAACTCAAAATTTAAAAAACCCCAGAATCTCAGAAACATTTGTGTTTCTAAATTATCTTGACATTATTGCAGATTTTTGTGGAAATTCTACAAATGTTGTAGAATTTCTTACAATTTCATCATTAATGAACAAATTGTTTTTCTCCTTTCTCTATGTAACTCTTTTGACGACTTTAGAATTATTTATCCTACTACTAGATTCATTATCCATCTTATGGGAAGTCCTCCAATAGTCTCTCTCAATTAGGCTTTTTTTCCTCCACTGTTACTCTGAATCAATAGCCAGAAACATACTTTTCTTTTTCAATGTAGATTTAAGAATAATTAAGGTTCAAGAAGAACTAAGGTTCAAAACAGTTCTTCGCTTCAACCTGACTCCTGACTCATAACCTCTTCATTTGGATGACCTGCACTTCTAAATTGCCCCTATCTGTTGTTGTTTAGAATTGCTGCAGCCTCTTAAATTGGATAACTTTTAGACCTGTTAACTAGAAAGCAACACAGCAGTTGTATTCAAAACACTCATCTGAAATAAGAATCAATAATCAGTAACCAGCTAAGTTGTTCCTGGAAGCTATTTCTTCCTTAAAGCAAATAAGGAATTCCTTAGTGAAATTCTAAAAAAAACCAAAAAAAAACAAAAACCCAAGCTTATATATAAAGAATTAGCAGCATAAAGAATAAAAACAGAGGCCTGCAAGTTCATACCAACAAAATTGCTTTATGTTATATGAAGTGGGAGAAAACGCAGGCTAGAGAAAATTAAGGCATTATGCAAATGTTCCAGAGGTAATGAATAAGGAAAGCAAAAACTGATTGAAGAAAGAAAAATTATAAATGAACCCAGTGACTTTTGGATTTTTTATTGCTGAATATAAAGCAGCTGACACAATCTCTAGAATAAGTCATTCAATGTATATTCCTAATGTGCTGTAGCTGCTCTACTGAGATAGGGAAGCAATATATAAATGAAAAACAGTCACAGCAAAGATGTAGCGTGTCTAGAGTTGTTTACAGCATGCAAATAGCAAAAGCAGTGGAAAGACATGCTACACAGAAATGGCTGTGTTTTAATTTCAGTAATATTTCGTTAACATTCAGCTGAGATTCAAACGAGTCTGTCTCCCACGGTCTTACCTTAGTGGAACAAAGGGCTAAGGAGTGCTGGTTGTTCCTTATAAAAATGAAGGACACAAGCACAAACTAAAATATCATAGTTATGACTGATCATGCAACTACCACCTGGATAAACTGCAAGCTCTTTACTAGATGCAAAACCAGAAGGAAACAAGGTATGCAGGACTTAGTCTAGATTATCCAGGCACACTGGGGCAGAAATGAACTGACAACTGCATAATGACTTGATGCTAAATCTGTATATCTGAAATTAATATTTACAATACCTAGAATAAGCAACAACCACACAGCAGACTGAATTCAAACACAGTTAGCAAGCCATCTTTCTATGGAGTCACATTAGCAATGCTTTTGCCCCTGCTTCCAGTTTCTAGATTACAGAAAATTATGCTCTGCCTTGAGAGGCCCCTGCTTTTCAGTGCCTGCTAATGATTTCTTCAATTTCATTACATAAATTCCTTGATATATGCCTCTTCTCAACTACCTTATTCTCTGTAGGTTTCTATGGTTTTGGAAAATATTGCTGCTTTATAGGTACAAAGGGTCTCATTATGTCCCCATTTAACTCCTTAATAGAGTTGTAAATTATTGATTGATATTGAAACCCCGTAATTCTAACACCAACATTTCTCTGCAATACTTCAAAGGGGCGTTTGAATACAAAGAAATATCCCCTTCCACCAGAATCTGCTTGTCCAATGTTTTCTTTTGGTGAGATGAACAGGAGGTGAGGGGAAACAAGCACATTTTTACACATTTCCTTCATGAAACAGCCTCCCCTAGTTTGGTATCAACAATAAATGAATATTCACAAAGTTCACAGCAGGACCATCCACCAACAGAAGTCAGTCTTCTCATGAAGAATCAGAACACACAAAGAATGTGACCTGCTTATTAAATGGTGTTTCCCTAAGGCTACTTTACATACTGTTAAACAACAAATACAGAAATTAATTGGGATTAATTAAACTGCTTCGTTCAGTGGACAGTAAGAGTTAGTGATAGGTTTAGGGGAGGAAAAAGAAACTTTATACACCCGTGGACAAAACTCTAAGTCATTTTTTGCATGTTTTAGGTAACAGAAATCCAGAACCATAGCCTGAAGGGAAAGTTGTGATTAGGACAGCAGAATTTTCCTCATTTTGTTAGGGATCACATCTCAAATTTCTAGCAGGCATATGATCAGAATCCAAGCGCCCTACTCCTAAACCCTCTCTTTTAACCACTACAAAATAAAAGTTAGTCAGTTTAATGAGGAGATAAAGTAGTTGAAACCAAACGACTAAACCATTTTATTACCTTTTCATGCTTTTCATATTAACTTGTAACTCTATTAATATTGAAATTCTACTAAAAAATAGAAAAGGAAGAAAAAGATGAAAGACAGACTTGCGTTTGTTAGTGATCCACACTAATGAATAACTAACTACTATGACCGCAGCAACAAGCTAACAAATGTTTCATGCTGTTTTTCCTTTCCTAATGTGCCTCTATTAGGCAGATCAGCTTGCTAGTTCCTTCAATTCAACCAATGGTAAAAAGATGTGGAAAAGAACAGACATGTTGCAATAAATACAGTGGACTATGACTCTCTGCTTTCAAAACAGACCTCCAAAAATGCTATTTAAATAGATTTTAAAATAATGTACGGAACTGAAATATAAAAATATTTCTTTATTAAAATGTTGCTATTTCACATGCATAAAAACCTTGTACATGGATGCACTAAATATGAAGATTATGGCCATGTGAAAACATTTTCTTAAGAAACTCAAAGCTGGTAAGTACTCCGAACAAAGGACTGAATCTCAACTTCCATCTTCTCAATATGAACTAAGAATATCCAGCAACTAACAGGAGGACTACATTCAGTATCTGCAAAGATGTGATGAAGGTACTGAGTGCCATGCAAATTCTGTTAACACAAAAAAAAGCCAAAAAAAAATTGGCCAAATGCAGGCAAGCAAGAAAAGCCAACCGATTTGCTGACCACACATGTTCAACCTGTGCTGAACATTTGTATGAACATTCTCAACACTCATGTAATACATTAAAAAATAATAAAAATTGTCTCCTCTCTACAGAGTGGTCAGGTTCTAATACTTAAACATTAGAATTTATTCACTATTCTGATAATGTTGATGGCAGCAGGCCCATCCTCCTTTCTGAGAGGAACAAGCATCTTACTGAAACTATTTGTTGATAAGAAGCTGGGGCTGCACACATTGCCCATGCTTTTTGCTACAAATATAACTATTTCATAGTCTGTGCATAACCTGACAGAGACTTAAGAAGCACCCCCAAAACCAGCACTCCCTATCAAATCATCAAACCAAATGAAATCTTAGCTCTCAAGGATAGCTACTTTCTTCCTGAACTTTCTCTGCACCAAAAACACACTGAACTAGAAGGTGTGCTTTAGGAAAGGATTAAGAGGGAGACAAAAGCATGTTTTAATGAAAAACAAGAGCTTCAACTTCAACCACAGGGCTCACGCTGCATTTCCATAATACAGGACTATCTCATCAGTAGTTTACTTGTCTTCCTGGAAAAAATTACTTGTTACCATTGTGGATTAGAATCTCAAAGTAAGTGTTTTGTCTCTCACAACTAGGACAATTCACCTGTATGACACAACAATTCTTATTATATTCTAAAGGAACACCCAAAAGACATTTTAAGATGATTTACAAGAAAATGGAGTATATGCAATTTAGAATAGCTAAGCAACTTCCTCCAAGCAGTAAGAGTCTTTGCTTGCTCCTAAACAGATTTATTTAGACAAACTGTCTCACCTTGCATCTCCCTTGCTAAGCAGTCAGCTTAGCACTTTGTCAGCTGGCACTTCAATTCAACAGACAAATAAACTGATCCCCCCCTATCTAGCAACAGGCATTTTAAACGCCTGCTTCTGTTTCTGCAAGAAATACAGCACCACGCCTGTGCCTTCTAACACATTTAAGAAACGGTTGTCTGTGTTGATGAGTAAAGCTACTGTCAACTCTGAATGAATCACTGCTTTCAGAGTCCCCGCGAACTAGATTGTTCATCCATCCCATGATTCCGTTTGAGCCATTAATTGAAGGTACTGCTCTCTGCATTCGGAATTGGATGTACGACATTTTGCAGACGCAGCTACACATCCCTAATTGGCATGTTTTTAAACTACTCTTCTTTCAAATTATTATTTTTTATCTTCTAAAAGATGCTGGTATTCCATAGCAAGCAAGCAGCTTGAAAAAAAAAGTAAACTGGCCTTTCAAAATGAACACATGCAATTGCTTCTCCTGCAGAGACCGACACACGACTTGCAGAAAGAATTCATTTAAATTAGAACCCAGCTGATGGCAAAACCATCTTAAACCAAGGACAAAACTCCATCTTTAAGAATTATGCAGGCTCCTAATTCAGTAGGAATGAGTGGTTCACTCCAGAGAAGGGAATCTGGGCTGTCCACTGCTGTAATCCATCTTCCACCCAAATGCCATTCTCCAGCCATCAAAGGTCCTCTCTTGTATCTGCCAGAGATTCAGGTATGCTGCAGTGTGGGAGAAGGATGGTGGTTAAAATAACGACCTGTTGTCTATCTCTCAAAACAAGTGAGCTTAGAGGCAGCTGCTGGGGAACGGATCCAATCCAGCAACAGCCAAAATCCCCAAACCCATCACGTCCTGGCGGCAGGGGCTGAAGCAGCTCGGTTTTCTGGTTGGGAGCAGACACCTGGCTGTTCTGGAAGATTCTAGTTTCATCTTAGGACAAAAAGAATGGATGGCAGTACCTCCACAGCCAGCCAGATACACATCATTAGCCAAAACCTTCAATTTGGCTTAACCAAATAAAAACAGAAATAGCTGTACACACAACTTTGCTTGAATCACAGCAACTTTCTTACAGAAATAAGCACTCTATTAAAAAAATGCATTTACTAAGCATGTCCGTGGGTGATCGGTAAGCACAATGGACATTTTTAAATTCTGTGCAAAACATTAAGAAGCTTTTTTTTTTGCTGTTTTAGTGAATAGGCCTACAAGGTGAAGACAACCATTATGCATCAAAGGATTAAATTAGTAGCACAGAGGATGTCAGTAACCAGTAAGGCTGGGTGGCTCCTGAAAGAGTGGGAGAACTATCAATGAGACACTGATCTCTGAGAGGTCAATGTGGATCACTAATCACAGAAGCAAAGAACAGCAGAGGCCTATTACATCCACCAGTTACTCCTCTGACCCACACATGCTGCAGTTTCTATACAGTTTTATAGTGATTTATTCATTGCAATTTTAAATGTTCAATATGATAAGGATTTCAACGCTTCCCTTGTGAAACTATAAAAGACAGCAAAACATTTTATTACTTGGAAACCTTTCCTAATATTTCAACTTCAGCTCAAAACATATACTATGTTTCTCTCAGCACAGAATATCAATACGTACCTTTTCAATATTTATACATTTAGCATATTTTAGCAATAGCTAAAACATTAGTGTGTTGTCAGCATTATTTTGGTCACAAATCTAAAACATTGCATCATATGAGCTGCTACAAAGAAAATTAACTCCGTTCCAGCCAGACCCAGTGCGAAGTGAAAACATACTTGATTATTAATCAGATGTCCGTACCATGCTAAACTTTGCAAGAAATGAAAGACACGAGAAAGTAGTAGAAAAATACTAAAAAAAAAAATCATTAAAACATTAATATCAGAAAGACAGAAACATTAGCAAAACAGATAAAAGTAATTTTGAGTTGGAAAGACATGGATTACAAGGGGGAAAAAAACAGCCTGTATGTATTAGGTAACAGGTCAAAGACTGAGGGAAAAGAACTTGCAGCTAAAGCTCCTTGTGATTTTAAGCCATCTGCTCTGAACTACTGTGTCTGAAATGCGAGAGAAGATACCGTAACTCTGGAAGGTTCAAAGACCCTCAATAAAATTCTCCACCTAGCTCTGAGAACTTCAGCAATGGAGAAATCTCATCAAATTACAAGTTTCAGTACTTCTTTTCTCATATACACCAAAATAAGAAGATTTTGTCTCAGGGGTAGTTTACTCTAGGAAATGTTATCAACCACATCTGCTCAAGTAACTGAAATATTTGTTGCACATTATACACACACAAAAAAACCCCAAATACCTGGTATAATACTTGCAGTACTATGTGCTGAGACAGCTACACCACTATCTGTGTATGATACGTTTAGATTCAGCACCATTTGATGACAATGAAACTACACAAAGAGTAGGGAATTTAAAAATGTCCAGGGAGAGGGCAGGCTGTGCCCCTGCAGCCCATGAAAGATGGCGGTGGAGGAGCCCGTGAAGGACCACAGAGGAGCAGAGAGGGACCTGCAGCCCGTGGAGGACCCCACGCCAGGGAAAGCGCCTGCTCCTGAAGCAGACCATGACTGTACCGGCAGCCCACACTAGGTCAGTGCATTTCTGAGGGACTGCACATCACGGGAAGGACTCATGTCGGAGGGGTTCATGAGGGACTGTCTGCCATGGGAGGGACCGCGCACTGGAGTAGGGGAAGCGTGTGAGGAGCCCTTCCCGCCTGAGGGGGAAGAAGCGGCACAATCTTTGGTGAACTGACTGCACCCCAATTACCCATCCCCCTGCACTGCTGACGGGGGAGGAGGGAGAGACATCGGGAGCAAGGGGACTTGAGCCCAGGAAGGATGGGGCTGGGGGAAGGAAGGGTGGGGGAAGGCGTTTTTAAGACCTGGTTTTCACATCTCTAATTTTTCATTAATCAAAACAGAGTAGAATAAATTGATTTTTTTCCCCAAGTTGAGTCTGGTTTTTGCCCATGACCACAACTGGTGAGAGAACCCTCCCTGTTCTTGCCTCAATCCACCAGCTTTTTGTCATATTTTCTCCTCATCCGCCCAAGGAGGGAGGAGTGAGCAGGCGGCCGTGGGATGCTTTGTTGCCAGCTGGGCCTAACCCATGACAACGGTATTGCTCTCGTCAATAAGTTTTGAGCTACTCAATACAATCACATTTACCTGCTCTAGGCTAACCTGCTTTAGCAGGGGGGTTGGACTAGATGATCTCTAGAGGTCCCTTCCAACCCCTACCATTCTGTGATGCTATGATTCTTAAAGGGTAATAATAATAATAATACACATGCCCCTTTCATCTAGATGTTCAGGAAATGAAGTTGTCCCAAAGCAGTTCATATGGTAAAGACAGAAGTGAAAAGTTTTCCTGTGATGGGACAGTAATCAGTAGATGGCTGAAGACTGAATTTCCCAGATGTATTCCAAGGAAGAATTATCTCTTCAGAATAAAAACAGCCCCCGATACCTTCACAGTTTGCAGTCAAGGTAGGAAGATTTGGGCTGGAGACCTTCTAGGCTGCACTAGTCACCAACAACTGGAAGCCCTTCCTATTTGCTGCTCAAGTATGACTGACTTTGCTTGATTGGTTTGCTTTTGCCAGAGAATAAATAAAAAACTGTTTCATCTGCCCAAAATTGAAGCTATATTCTTTTTAAAGAAGGGAACAGATGAGCAGTTTACTTTGAAGTATCTGACTGTGTTTTGTAGCAAAATGGATCAAGATAAGATTTATGAGCTCTAATGAGCTAACAGGTCAAGAACAGTTAATTTGAGTTTATACTATGATCTGACATTTTATTTTGAAAGGACATTAGAAAAGGCAATATTGCCAAAGTAATGCAAATGTTAACATTGTACCTAGCACGCACAAACAGCAAAGGGACATGGACACTTGCGACGTCAGAGGTGCAACAGCCCGAGTGAAGGTCACCGTACATAGTTGAAAAATCCTACCACTGATGATAGTAAAAAAAATAACTAGATACTTTATCAAAGCAAGAGTTTCTGTGCTCTGTCAACATATTCTAAGTGCATTTTAATTATTCTTTGCCACAGAAGTTAAATTCTACATCTCACTGAAAGTAAAATAGTCATACTAGTTGTGTACCATAATTGCAGACTGGACACAAAACAGTAATAGAAAACTGGAGAAAAATCAATAGCAGATTTTGTCTACGTGTAGAATCAACAGGATATCATGCTAAGCAATTATAGCACAAGCAAAAATCTGATTTTAATGCAAACACAAAAGCCACATAAAGTTAGATAACTGGGACAATTACTTCGTATGCATGTGACACTCAACTTTGCTCAAAGTTAAATAGGCAGTTGGACTCGATGATAGTTGTAGGTTCCTTCCAACTGTTCTGTTCTATTCTATTCTATGCTATTCTAAATGAATATTCTCTGTTGCCTTTTTAAATAGGCTTCCTAGAGAGGTGGTCGATGCCCCAAGGCCGTCAGTGTTTATGAGGCATTTGAACAATGCCCTTAATAATATGCTTTAACTTTTGGTCACCCCTGAAGCACTCAGGCAGGTGGACTAGATGATTGACGTAGGTCCCTTCCAACTGAAAATATTCTATTCTATTCTAAAACTTTGAGAGGCTGAATATATTCAAATCAATCAAATCTATCTTGAAGCTAAATTTAAACAATGAACTCTCATAGTCCAAAGACAGTCATACATGTAAGTCTTTAAATCTATCAAAAGAACAGGACAGAATTCAGGTTTCCCAAGTCACAGGACAGAAACACCTCTACAGGATCATCCTTCCTCACCTACGTGTGATGCTTACCTACGTGGTCCACACCACTTCTCACTAGAAAAATGTAATCCTCTTTGGGAGAAACAGAACAGTTGCTTATGCAAAAAAGTACATCAGGGAGTTTAAGACAAAAATTAGTGCAATAAGCATTTGACCTTTCTGAAAAAAATTAAAATACCTTGTCTGACTTTATTCTCAGTTCTGCTTCAACATGCTTTTTATGTTAAAAGAAACAGACAATTCAGTTCCATTTAAAATTAACACTGGGGATTACGAGTTGTTTCCAATCAGGTTACAGGATGGAAACACACTGCTTTACAACATGCTTCGTGTATTTTTCTTGGGCATGTTCTTACCTCCATCTCCTTCTTCCTCTCCTTCATTTAAAACAATAATGCAGATATGTTTCCTCAGCTGACGTGTGTTGGAGAACTTCCGATTGCATTTCCTACATTCCAAGCTGCCTGGCGAGACTTCAGACAGTTCCGGTCCTTCTTCTGTCCCAGGTGGAGTTTCTTCACTTGGAACAGGGTTGTTTTCGGCCACATCTTCATCCACACAAAACTTCTTAGTAGACCCTTTTGGTCTGCCCCTTTTCCTTTTCACCACAAGAAGCTCTAGAAAAGAAAGTTAGAGTTAAAAAAGAACCTGTAATTAAATTACACAGCTAATTAGCTAATATCCATCTGATCTCTGAAAAACAGGAATATTAAATGAAGTTCGAGAGCCTCGATCCCTAAAGCTTAAAAAAAGGTTAGCCTTCACACAAACTTATTTTTAAGTCACGGTATTTCTGGTATTTCTGCTAGCTGCAAAACAATAATATTTGTGTTACTGAGATCGGCAGACACCAAAGTGCCACAGTTTTACAGAAATTACACTGTAAGCACTCTTTTTGATTGTTGTGTAACTGTATCAGCATGCATACTCTACGAAGTTGCTCTGCTGTGTTCTAAGACTCTACAAAAAAACCCTTTAAATGTAAGTCAAAGACATTTCTTAAGTATTCGGATGTATTCAGAGAAAAAGAATTTATCTTCTAAAACCAAAAGCTATTTTTCCTTTTAATAAATTGAACAATTATTCTCTAGTAATTCCCATCGTTCTTTATTGTTAACACTTTCAAGCCAAAAGTTCGTATAAAAAATTGCTGCCAACAAATAAATTCCTAAAGTCATGCAAAAAATATCTCCTTAATGAGTATTTCAAATAATTAAATCCAAAGTCATTCACGAATCTTAATAAGTATAATATAACTTTACATTTCTGTATTTCTGTAGAGGAAACACTGATAAAGTCGATGAGATGTGGTGAACGCAGAAATGCATATCAGCACAAAAAACTTCATACTTGTATAGCAGTTCCTTCAAAAGCCAACTTGCAATCATCTGCTCTCAGATGTAACTGTTAGTTCATTGATCAAACCAACTAGACCCCAAGAAAACTTCTGGTCAACAAAAGCAAATACACAGAGGGAAGGGGGGAATTTTCCAGATAGTGATCAAGTTATTTTAACAGATTTTACCCTAGCAATGAGTCACTTATATCCAATAGTTTAACACAATAAAAGGAATCAGTCTCTGTCGGTCTCTACCTTTCTTGTTAATCTTGGGGGATGCTTGCTTGTTTTTTTATTTCTTTATACTGTGTTTCTTGAGGAATTATCCAATTGTTATTGTATAGATTTTAGTTATTTACTTTGAACTTGCTCTTCTGCAGGCAACTGTCAGTTCACAAACAGCAAAGCATGGTAGCATTTAAATGAGCAGACATCTGGTAAAGCATTGGATCTACTCTGTGTATCTGCATAAAGATATAAAGTTCCGAGAAGGAAAAATTAGGGTGCATCTAGAAGAGCTTGCCTGATGGTGTATGGAGAAACAGGACACAGCCGGGCTTCTCCCAGGCTTTTTTAGGATTCATTTTATCTAATGTTAGGCACTTAAGTTCTCAAATGAGTCAATATTTGTCTTCTATATTGAAGGAACAGAGAAACTACTCTCCAGCATGCAGTTCAGATCACATAACACCTGAATCGTCTCTGCATCCCAAGGTGACCAAGCTCCCAGTTTAAGAACCTTCAGTTACACACAGTGAAATGAAGCTTTGAGAATGAAGAGGAGCTTGATATGGTCATCATAATTGAAAAAAAAAAAAAACAAAACCCAGAGTATAATGTGCATTAAAATGTGCTAAGCACCTGTCAGCCATCATCTTTGTGATATCGGAGACAGACAAAGGACTGGCACACACAAAAATTTTGCCGAGAACTCTGTTTTCACTGCTCAGAAGCAAAAGCAAGCAAACTTAAATCTCGTGCATTTTTCAGCTTATGGTAGTCACAGCAAAGACGTCCCTTGAAGATTTTTTTTTTTTTTTACACCAAAATACGTCCAAATCTTGAAACTTGTGCAAAAATTAAAAACAAAATTATGCTCCTCAGATTTTCACACTTTTGCTGTTGGTTTAAGGTTTGTTTGGGGTGTTTTGGGGTTTTTTTTGTACAGCACAGATGGGAGAAGTATGAAATATGTCTCCTCGGTTATAAGAGAGAAGTGCCCAGTAATTAAGCAACTGTCACAGTTCCAAAGCCTTGGAAGTCTTTTGAGATTATTCAAGCTAAAAGAGACTGGCAGTACTACACATAAATTCTGCCTTATGAGAAACTTACATTTCCTCCGCTCCTTTTCCAGAACCTTTCACCAAAATCACCAGTGCGTATCAAGAACAAAGATTATAAGAGCTGTCTAAAGCTTTTTATCAAGTATTCATCAAGGCAATAGCCTACCTTCTGCCTGATAAATTGAGACTGACAATGTAAAAGTCTGAAAAATCATGAAAGGAGAGAATATTAAAAAAAAAGCCCCAAATAATTTTCAAGTACATGTGCCAAAAGACCTTACTAAATTGCTTGACTTGGAGCATATGAAAAAATAAATTACCTCAAGGAATCTTAAGGGAAGATGATGCAAGAGAACAGGAGGTGGTGGCAGCAACTTACTCAAAATCTGTTCAACATTTCCCTTAAGTATATCAGACAAACAAAAACCCACAGACAGAGACCATAGCTTTGAGTTCATCATGTAATTGATATCAAGTGAAAAAGAAAGCGTTCTGTCTTGTTAAAGGACTGATTGAGTATCTGTCTGCTTAAATATAACGTAATAAGAAAACTAAAAGTCTTATGACTAGGAAAAATGCAACACTTTCACGTAAGTTTTTGCAACGGTCCGCCAGCAGTTCTGAATTTCTGTGCTACTGCACTCCAGTGAAAGCAGTTTTGTGAATTATTAGCCAAAAAGAGAGGGGTGATGTCAGCGCTCTCAAATCTTCTCTTTGCTACCATTCATGTTATTTTGATATCCATCAATCACAGCAATCAGTATTTGGTGCCTTGAGTTAAAGAAATTAACACGCAATTAAAACAACATTTATCTTCAGTGTTTATCAATACTTGGAAGAGAAACTACCCTTTCAAAGGACAAAAAGATGTTCATCTATCAGTGAACAAGTACTAAAAGGAAGTTGTAATTTCTAAGACTGTCATTCATCAATCACTTCTTTTAGTGACAATACTGAATTGCTACAAAGAAGGGCCCACTGAGAAGAAACTGTATGTTACAAACTTTTAAAGTTTTATCTGCTGCAGAGGGAAAAAATGATGCCTTGAAAGAACTTCCCAAATTCCTATATTCAACTGTGAAATACCCTATTTTTTTGAAACAGAACATAAGAAATAGTTGAACAGGACTTCAGAACAGACTACCCTCTTCTCCAATCAATCTGTGAGATGGGGAAGAAGAAATATTAAAGTATGTCTAGAATAAGAGCTGAAATCTATGTGAAAGTAATTTACCTTGACATTCCTACTGACAGCAGACGGCAAAGAGTTGGGCTACATAATCTGAAAAAGGCAGCCCCATATGATCATATCATATGATGAAAAGCATTCACCAAGAATAATAAAAAGGTAACTTATTAATATGTTCATAACTTATCCATATGAATGTTATATTTTACATAATTGGATTTGCAAAGTTATTTTCTTAAAAGCTGCATAAGTCTAATTTCTGTTGCTTCAGATCATAACAATAATTGCATACTATTCTCAAATGTACAATGCACGCGTAACAACATACAATACAGAAAGTGCAGGTAGTCCCTGAAAGAAATGCAAAAAGAAGTTTACACAAGAGCCTTTTTACTAAAAGGAGGAAGAATATGTTACAAAGTACCAGTCTCACTGTGCTCAGAAATACAGTTTAGTGAAGGGGTAACAGGAAGCAAAGATTTAAGAAAGGAAGATGCATTCTGCTTGCCTGAGAAATTCATTCTGTACAAATAAAATAAAATTAGAATGGCATTTTCAAACTTGATGTAGATCTGATTATTTATTCATCTTCTTCTGATGCACTGCTAACTGTAGGCATTGTGTGAAATCATAATCTGGTGCAATTTTCCCTCACCGACCATCTGAGGAGATAGCAGCTATAGTTGAATGCTCTATGACCATTATTAGAAATAACTTATGTTGATGAAGCTAATATAACTACTGCACTACTGCTGGTAAGTAAATGAAGAAACATCACATGTGTATGTTATGATAAAAAAATCTTTTAAGGATGATTTTAAAGTGTTTTTTATTCATAAGCACATAGTTTTTAAAATCCAGAAATCATAATGATTGGAAAATCAGTTGTGTTAATTAAGTCGTTTGCCAACAATATAAATCCACTGCTCAGTAAGTGTCTAAAAGAAGATATAATTATGAAGTCTGAGTTATTTTCAACCCCATGCTGATATTACAAGTGATCGCAATCATAATTAGTTAAAAATGGAATGAATGTAACTTCTTCCACTGCAGAGTAAAATTGTTCTGTGTAACTAACTCAACCTTTGCCTACCAGGTTGCTTTATTTACTTGTGCCAGTATCAAAGCACAGTTACAAATTATGAATCATGTCACTTCCTTTATGGAATAGAAGTATTACTATTATCTGAATCACAACAAACAAGTTAGACAGCTCAAAAAGCACACCACCATTCCTAAGCTCAAGACACATCCCCATCCATGGTGTCCTCATTGCTTTCCACTGCTATTATACAATCTTCCCACTGCTATTACACAGCTCAAATTAAAGCTGTAGGAAGCAGACTTTGCTCTACTTGGCATTTAAAAATCAATGGACCAATGTTATCATCTCCTATCACGTGCTGAGTTTACCCACATCTGTCTCCAATCTATTGTGCAGTGAAGAAATTCAACGTGGCAGTTGTACAGTGACTATTATAAAAACAAGCCATGTAAATTGTTCTATACACAATGCAGAGTCATCACACCACAGGTTTTATTAAAAAACAGAATTACTTTGAAAATTACATTCCTTTCAATTTATGAACATACCTTCTCCATCTTTGTTTATATTTGTGGGTACTGTTAGAGGTTGAAGTGGAATAATGATGTCATCCACACTGGTCCCTTCTTCAGTATGCTTCTCAGAGACGTGACACAATAGTTCAGATTGATTTGGTGAAAATAAGTTACAAAGCTTACACATGAAGATGGAATTGATCCCTGAAAAACAAGTTTAAAAACAAGGCGTTAATATTTCAAATTTAAAGCTGTTTGTTTATACTACCGCTAGTTACTGAGATTTTGGTTCAGCTAACACAGTAACTATCAGTTAACTTAATACACTTAACAGACAGTAACAAGCTGAAACGAAGAATGTTACACTGTTAAACTAAGACTTTCATAATAAATCCCAAAACGATTTAATTTAAGAAATGGTTAAACTTCACCCAGATCCTCACAGGGCAAAAAATTTCCTCTACTCAAATCTTAGAAATTTTCTAACAAGACCCAAAAGGAAGCAGGATAGATTAAGACCCATTTTTTCCCCTTCCAGCCTCAGACAACGTTACAATTCCGTATTTTTTCAAACAGATGGTAAAATTATGTAAGACATTAAGCCATTGTCCAGGTTTGTTGTGTATCACGGTGGTATAAATGCAAAACATTTTATCCTTTACAAAGCAGCTCTGCAACACCACTAGGCTCCAAATCCCAATGTATGTTCACGAACCTCACTTTTCTTTCCTACACGTACTTAACCTTTTTACTTACCTCACCTTAGCAAGTCTAATTCTCTAATTACCTGTGTAAGCGCTGGAAACAAAAGAAGGAAGAATTAAATCCCATGAAAGATAAAAGCAAACTTTTCCTTCACTATAGTAACATCTGTTAGAAACAAATATATTTTATAAAAAATGTATGCTTTGATATGTCATTTTTGCCTTAGCACGTTACCATCAGCGTACACTGTGAGTTAAAAATGTCAACTGCATGATTTCAGGGGTTATTATACTCAGATGTGGTTCTGCCACTAATGAAAGAGTGGGGAGGAAGGTCAAAACATCTGCAGTGCTCTAGACCACAAAATGTTGCATCATAGGACAATCACAGCTATGCAATCACATTGTCTTCCTTTCTCCTCCTGGCCATTCACTTGAAGCGAGCTGCACAAACACAAAGTTTATTACTACTTTTATCTCAATATGTGAAAAAAATATCAGGCCTCATCTTGACCAATCTACATGGAGAAAAATGGGCAGGAATAGGAGGAAAATTTAAGGAGGTAAAAAGAAGTTTTACTCTCAAAACATGTCATATTGGCCTCAGAGGCAATACTACCATTTAATGTTAAAAAACATCTACTGTGTCATACACTTTGACAGAAAAGTTATACGAAAAATTTCTGTTAATTCAAAACCCCCCAATAAACTAAAAACCTTCAAAGCAGCACAAAATTGAGAATTTCATTAAAACTTTCCTTGGTTAATGCTTTAAACAGAAATTTTACATAACTTTTTAGACAAAATGTCATGTGTGTTTTTCTAATTCACAGGTACTAGAGGTGTGATGTGAAAGCAAAAACACAAGACAGTAAATAACAATAAAGTTAATAATTCAGAAAAAGTGAGTTAAAAATAAACTCACAAACTTTTGGCAGAGAATTAATTCAGAGGACTGTTTGCTTTCTAAAACTGCTGTCATTTGTTTTAAAATTTTGATTTTTCAACAGTCCCTGCTCTCTTCAGTGTCCAATGAAACTTAACAACCAGGAGCCAATTTTAACAGCATGTTTATTCTTCATCTACATATATAAAGAGATTGGTTTCAATTGCTCCTCTCCCCTCCACCCTAAGGAAATTAGGGACATAGGCTCACTGAAATCAAACCAGAACAACCAACGTTATTTGAAGTACAAACCAAACCACAGATTAGCCAGAGAAGTACAGAAATAGTGATGTTTTGTGAGCTTTGGGATGAATCTGGCAGGGAGGAGAACAGGGAAACTGTACATTGGGATCTGTTTCAAAACAATCCCAAATAAAGATCACTACCCCTATTAAACATTATTTCCCTCCCTTCATGACATGCTAATTATATAGTTCATGCCACTCAAGAAAAATCCATGTTTAAGGCGTGCTGAATGTTAAGATGAGCAAAGCTGGCTCTCTTTTACACTTATTTGCACCTGAAACTATAACAAAAGCATCCTCATCTTCACAAATAATACAACCATCTTAAAAGGCAAAGTATGCCTTCATCTCTTTTTAAAACGTCTCTGAAAAACACCTCTAATACTGTTCGTATTGTTTGAAATACACTCTATATTACACACACAAGCAACTACACAAAATGTATAATACACTCAAGGAGTGTTCTTAGGAGCTCAGTAGGGTTCCTTCTCAGGCATTCTGCTGTCTTGAGCACACACACATTTCTATTTTAATTGCAGTATGCTTATAGAATCAGACACATAGAATCATTTGAGTTGGAAGGGACCTTAAAGATCATCTAGTTCCAACCCCCCTGCCATGTGCAGGGACACCTTCCACCAGACCAGGTTGCTCAAAGCCCCATCCAACCTGGCCTCAAGCACTTCCAGGGAGGGGGCATCCACAACTTCTCTGGGCAACCTGTACCAGTGTCTCACCACGCTCGTTGTGAAGAGTTTCTTCCTAATATCTCATCTAAATCCACCCTCTTTCAGTTTAAATAGAAATGTTCCTTTGAATCAGTTCGTTTGAACTAGTTCTGCTCTAGTTAGTATCATTTTTTTTTTAATGTGAACAAAGTCTGTTATTGACCCAGTGGACGACAACTGATTTCTCTTAATCTTAATGCACATTTAAGATTCACACTGGAAAACCTCTGAGCATTTACGCAAAGGTTTAACTGACATCGAACACTGAAACTTCATGATTTAGCTGACACTTTCATTTTGAGGTTTTATTTGTCACTGTTTCTGCTTCCTCACCTGCGAGCTGTTTTCCCTAAAAGTTCAGGCTCACTCCTTTGTATCTCCTGTGTCCTCCTTCAACAGCTGAAATCAGCACTCACACGCCATGTTATCTCTTACTCGTCCCAGTGAGGACTTGGAGACGGGCAGAACAAGAAGATTCCCCAAAAAGTCTGTTTGGTTGTTTAAAGTGCCTGATGACACAAACTCTTGTTTTTTTCCCAAGAAGCTTTCAGGCTTCACATGAAGTAATGAAACAATGGAAAACCATCAAACAGAAGTAAAGCTGTAACTAAACCAGAAGAGAACAGACCAGGTGGCAGACAACAGTGTGAGTGAAGGCACAGAAAGCATCAGGAGAACATGCAGAAGACACACATGCTTTGCTCTGGGGTGAGATGGAAAGACAGCTGAGTAAAGAAATTATTTTAGGAAAAATGACTGAGGTATAAGAGCAGAGGATAAACCACGCTTATCACGGGCCTAAACAACTAGATTAGGAGTAATGATAATGATAATTGATTAACCAATCATAGCATCATAGAATACCAGGTTGGAAGGGACCTCAAGGATGATCTGGTCCAACTTTTCATGGCAAAAGCACAGTCTAGACAAGATGGCCCAGCAGCCTGTCCAGCTGAATCTTAGAAGTGTCCAGTGTTGGGGAATCCACCACTTGCCTGTGGAGATTATTCCAATGGCTGATTGTTCTCTTTGGGAAAAATTGTCCTCTTGCATCCGATCAGAATCTCCCTAGAAGTAACTTGTACCAGTTACCCCTCATCTTTTCCATGAGACTCCTTACAAAAAGGGAGTCTCCATCTTCTCTGTAGCCACCTTTAAAGTACTGAAACATGGTGATGAGGTCTCCCCAAAGTCTTCTTTTCCCAAGACTGAACAAATCCAGTTCTCTCAGCCTTTCCTCACATGGCAGACTTCCCAGTCCTTTGATCATCTTTGCGGCCCTTTTCTGGACCCTCTCCAGCCTGTCCACATATTTTTTGGATAGCAGGGACCAAAACCGAACACAGCGTTCCAGGTGTGGCCTGACAAGTGCTGACCAGAGTGGGATAATGACTTCTTTGTCTCTCATGGTGATGCCCTTGTTGATGCAACCCAGCATCATGTTGGCTTTCTTTGCTCCCACACCACACTGTTAACTCATATTGAGCTTGTTGTGTCCACCAGGACCCCCAGGTCCCTTTCCACAGAGCTGCTCTCCATCCAGGTAGATCCCAGCCTGTGTTGCACTCCTGGATTATGTTTTTCCAAGTGCAGGATCTTACAGTTGTACTTGTTGAACTTCATAAGGTTCTTGTTAGCCCACTCACACAGCCTATCCCAGTCTTCCTGCAGGGTGCCTCTCCTTTCAAAAGTGTCCACTCTCCCACTCAGTTTGGTATCATCAGCAAACTTCATCAGGGTACAACTGATCCCATCATCCAGACAGGATATCTTATGAAGATATTTAACAGCACTGGGCCCAATATTGATCCCTAGGAAACCCCACTTGTGACTGATTGCCAGTTTGAAAAGGAGCTATGTGCCACCACCCTCAGGGTGCAGCCTGTCAGCCAGTTCCCACCCACTGCACAGACCACTTGTCCAGACCGTAACACATCCATTTCTCTAGGAGGAGACTTTGGGGAACCGTACCAAAAACCTTGGAGAAACCCAGGTAGACAACGTCTACCACTTGCCCCACATCAACCGAGCAGGTTACTTTGTCATAGAAGGCAATCAGGTTTGTCAAGCATGATTGGCCCTTGGTGAATCCGTGCTGGCTTTTCCCAATCACGTGCTTCATTTGACTTGCAACAGCCCCCAGGAGGATTCACTCCATAACTGTCCCAGGGACTGAAGTAAGACTGATGGGCCTATAACTTCCCGGATCCTGCTTTAAGCCCTTCTTGTACATGGGGGTGACATTAGC
>VZSC01016332.1:7139-21873 GCA_013398225.1 Steatornis caripensis
AATAATAATAATAATAATAATAATAATAATAATAATAATGTGGCACATTCAAATGATATGTCTCAGCACCTACATTTTAGTCATTATTTGTCAGTTCCTTATGTATTTTTTCTCCTTGGATTCTTTTACTGTCATTTCTATTTCCAGCAAGTCAACAGGATGGATACCCAGACTTCAAAAAGCTAATATAACCCTTCTTGCAGCCAAGGCCATTCCTGAGGATAAAGTATCACATAGAGCAATTTTTTTAACTGTATCAACTGTCAAAGCCCAATTTATAATGCTGGCAAGGGTTCTTCAGAAAAGTGAATGTGTGCACACATGTATACCTTTCATACATGCACGATGGTACCTTTATTGATGCTATTGTACATTAAAAATGATAGCCACATAACTGAAAAATAGAAACAGCAGTTCTCATCTGGCCAAACCTCCAAGATATTGTACCAAGTGGGATTAAAGGATTTATTTTTTTCCTTTTATTTTCTAAACAATAAGTGTAAAATTTAAAGTACCTTATTAAAGCCTCCTAAAAACTTTTGAACAAGCAAAATAAAATATGATCAGTAGCTTCACCTTGTAGTGTGGAGTTTATCGATTTGTTACCAGGATATTCTCAAAAAATAAATCCTAAGATTCAACACAAGTGTTCTTGGGTTTTATTTATTTGTTTATTTGGTTTGGATTTTGTTTTGTAATTGATGTGGAATGTTTCTGAGTGGTTAAGTTTATGATGGTTACTTTCAAAATTATGTTGACCTGATTTTGCTTCTGCATTGATCAGAATAAAACTGAATCATGCTGTTTTTTTGATGTTTCTTTTCTGCATGATTGCCCCGGAAGAATTAATAAAAAATGGGGAAAGACAAACTGGATGATATATGCTGATGATTTGAAAAGTTAGTTATTTCAGATCTAGAAAATTTATTCTATGGGACATTGGTACATACAGCTTCTACAGTGTATATTTTAACTGTCTGGGACTAAGAAAATAATCTTGTGCTCTTACTGTCATGCCTTTTTTAAAATTTCTCAAGGTTTGTCAAAGAGTGAAGCCTAGCAAGATGGACACGCTCCGATATGTGAGATCTTGACTGTATCTACCTATGCATCATACTCAGTATAAAGCTGAGGGATCACAAGGGTCTTGCCCTCTTCTTCTGTGGCCGCCGTCCAAGGAGGACTCTGTCCGATTCTTCTGCCTTTGGCCCCAATCCATGCATTACTGAATCTGGCTCCTGCCTGCTGCTGAGTACAGTCCGGGACTTTCCTGGGGCATGCCCAGCAGTGTCCAGGTGACGTATTCATCATCGGTGGGGGGGAGCTCCATATCAGTTTTGTACATATTTGTATATATTTCATTATTATTTTTCCGATTATTATGATAGATTGTTATTGTACTTAGATTAAAGCTGCTTTAACTTTTCTAACCCATAAGTCTCTTTCCCTTTTCTCTTTCCCCCTTTTTCGGGAGGGAGGGAGTTAACAAAGAGCATCTGTCATTTGCTTAATAGCCAGTCCAGATTTAAACCGTGACAATTGGAAAAAAAAGTTTAAGATCATTCAGCAAACCTTACACTGTCAAGTCCACCACTAAATCGTGCCCTTAAGTGCCACATCTGCTTGACTTTTAAATACCTCTAGGGATGGTGACTCAAACACTTAATTCAGTAGCCTGTTCCAGTGCTTGATAACCATTTCAGTGAAGAAATTTTTCTGAATATCCAGTCTAAACCTCCCTTGGGGCTGCTTGAGATTGTTTCCTCTCATTCTATGACTTGTTACTGGGAGAAGACACCAACATCCACCTCACTCCAAACCCCATTCAGGCAGCCGTAGAGAAGGTTAAGGTCTCCCCTCAGACTCCTTTTCTCCAGACTAAACAACCCCAGTTGCCTCAGCTGCTCCTCATAAGGCTTGTGCTCTAGACCCTTCACCAGCTTTGTTGCCCTGCTATGGACACACTCCAGCACCTCAATGTCTTTCTTGCAGTGAGGGGTCCAAAACTGAACACAGTATTTGAGGTGTGGCCTCATCAGTTCAGAGTACAGTGGGATGATCACTTCCCTAGTCCTGCTGGCCACACTACTTCTGATACAAGCAATCCCTTGTATCAGAAATCCCCCTTCCTTAGAAACATATCGTGTCTAGTGCTGAACTAGATGTAGAGCATTAACAGGCTTTGATTTATATTACAATTTATATGCTATTTATGTTTTCTTTTATTTGTGAGTTATTGTTCAATAATTTGTTCAGCTGTCATGTCTTGATTTTCTTTTGCAGCAATCCAGTCAGTTAGTAAGTGAATAGTAAACACAAAAAATAAAATGAATTTGAAAATCAGAAGCAATATTTTTTTAAAATGCAAACTCTAAAAGCATAATAAAGTAATAAAAATCATAATAAAAATAATCTTTTTTTAAAAAAGCTCTAAATCTAGGATTGCTGTTTCATAACCTGCAGCAGGTTATTACTGTGGAAGAATAACAACTTTAAGACATTAGTTAGATACCAGTTATTTTGCTTAACATTTTCTTGTCTTTCATAACAAGTACAATGACATAGCTTGGTAAGAAATATTGTGATGCAGATGCATCTCCTTGATTGCACTGAGAAATATTATTTTTCATACATCTGGAGCTTCCTTTGGGGCATACTTTGCCAGTTAACAAAAGTTTGTGGATCACTGCATTGCCTGAGGAATAATTCATTTTCCCAATTGAATTATAATTGTAATGACTGCCATATTTCTACAACAGCCTTGATATAGATTAAGTAGGATTCTTAAGATTAGGCAAAAATCAGAAATTCAATTCAAATCTTTTCAGACACTACACTTGAATAATTCTGATTTTTATCCCAGAAATAAACTGATAATGAATCTGATGAAACACATCTCAGTACAATTTGCTGTCATTAGAGAGAAATGAAGTTGAACACATGTAAAGAATTTGAGGTGACATTTTCATTATCTGGTAGTGTCACGTCCCACCAAAGAGGAGGGAGAGGTGACTCAGGTTTGCAGATCCTCTCGGGGCAGAATAAGGTAAAACAATTACTCAAGGTCCAAACATCAATTTTAATGAGAAAATTGCAACTGTCCCATGTAGTTTGGCATCCCGTAACGTACAGCCTTACAGAAGGTTGAAGTAAGCCTCGCGGTTATTCACCACACATGTGGGGTTTGAGCCTTGCATTATTTGCTAGATAAAAAAAGGGAATAAAAAGGAAAAGAGAGAAAATAAGAGGGAGTGAGAAAAGGTGGGGGGATGGGGGCGGGAGAGAGACAGGAGGGGAGGGGGGTAAAGTGAGAGAAAGAGAAAGAGTTCACCGGTCCTGGTTCCAGTGTTGGTCCAGGCAACAGGGGGTCTCTGGTTTCTTGGAGCACTCATCCAGAAGTTCTTTTCCCCCAACCTGATGCTGTCCTCTGTCCCCTTTTATACTCATCCCTCAACTTGGACCACCTTCTCCAAAAGTCTCGCCTCTGGGCAGCACCCAGCATTCTTCTGTTGTTAGTTAATTCGTCGACATGGGATGAAATGAGTCAGTGGTCACAATCTCGCTCTGATGTGTAGGCAATCAATCGGGTTTTGGCACCTTCTGAGGCAGGATGTTCCCTCTTACCAGTCTTCAGCTCACAATCTCCCCCTGCTGCTTGGGAGATCTGTCAGCTTTTTGGCACCTTCTGTGTCAGGATGTTCCCTCTTACCAGTCTCCTCTTATCAGCTGCTCTCCCTCTTATCAGCTCCTCTTGTCAAGCAAAGTTTGTCACTTGCGAATGTTTGAGACATTCCTCGATGAAGCTTAGGGGAGTCTCCCCTCCCTGCCTTGCTATTACCAGGTTCTTAGTCCCCTGCTGAGCAAACAACTCTTGTTCAGAGGGACTTATGGACCAGCAGCAGATTAAGATTTGTTTAGCTTTCTGCTTGGTCTCCTACAGGTAGTTAATGCATTTCCTCCAATCCAAACTAAAACAAATTTATAGAAATGCTTGATTTGCATTCACTGACAACAAGCAGAGAAATATGGTGTATTCATGGAATTAAAAAGAATCATAGAATTGGTTTGGTTTGAAAAGACCTTAAGATTAGCAAATCCAACTGTTACCCTAGCAATGCCAAGCCTACCACTAAAGCATGTCCCTGCACACCACATCTACATGTGAATTTTCAGCAGTTATACAGGTCTTAACTCTACGATTCACCTTCCTTTAAGCAAGGTTTGTTTTGTCACTTAGATTGTGAATTTAAGCACTCCCTTTTTAACTGATTGTTTTTCACTACTAAGAAAAGTAATTTGTGATTCAAGAAACAATCATTACTAATAGTTCTGTTGTGTCAAAGTCATTCAGAGGGAAACTTGCCTAGTTTCTGGAAGACAATATGTGCCAACCTGCTAGCTTTATCACTTTTGCTTTATCTATACTATCTCCACATCAAGACACATCATATGTATGTCAACATTTTTTAACTACTAGATTGAGCTAATTCCTTTAGACTATTTCATATACATATATGTGTTTCTGTAAAAATAAAATTGCAGTTTCAAAATTATTTCTGTAAAATACAATGATGACCGGACACTTAAATAGTAAGCTATAGTAAATTGACTGGTTACATTTACTGAAGCCTATTGATGTGCAGAAACAAACTCTATAACTCAAAAGAAGTTATAAAGCAGGTATGTTTATTGCGGCGCCAGGTGCGGGGGGGATAGCTCCTCCAAAGACACGTACACTGAACTCTGAGACAGATACTAATTTATGCTTGTAACATATATATATTAATGGATATGGGCTGGGTTAGCAAAATTATTTCTAGGAATAGGCGTGATTATTACAATCAGTTCTTGGAATTCATTATCATATGGTCCCTCCTCCTGACGCACGCATGCTGCTCTCTGGTGGTCGTGGGTTGGGGTCTTTCTGATGAAGGCTCGCAGTCTTCCTCGTGGCATACTTTTCACCTCTGTCCTGGTATATTGAATTGGCTGTTACCCAAACCTTGAGACCGGTTAGAACAAAATCACATCCCCTACAATTCACAGATGGTCCCTTTATCTCTCGCAGACAGTTCCTTTATCTCTGGTACACTTGGTTGCCTTGCCCCACGCTTAGCTTAGTTAATCACTTATATACACTTACAGTGTCCTTGGTTAGAGATTAGTAGCTTGAATTTCAACTTACGATTTACGTATTTCCCTTATCACTATCACAGTATCAGCCCAAGGACAGTAAGATCTGAGCATAAGGACATCAAAATGAACAGTCTCACCTGTATGTTGCCTGGGAAATAATTTGTTGGCCACACCAAAACATGGCAGAGAGAGTGTAGCAGTGTAATAGTATAGACAATCATGTCAGTGCTTAACTGCTTAAGTCCATGTCTCTTTCCTTTTAGAGTACTTCTGCAATGTAGTGTATATTTTTTTGTTAGCATAGTATAATCTAGGTATTCTGAAAAAAATACCATTCAAATTTGTTTGGTATCATAACATTTAAATAAAGGAAAAAATGTTGTGTATGAATCAATATGTATCTAATTAGAGAGGGTCTTTCTAATAGAGTTGTTTACAAAAGAATAGAAAGAGTAAGCAGTACTTTTGCTACATCATAGGTATACTCCAAAAGCTAAAAATACATTTTTTTAAAAAGGGATATTGTAAAATAAAATAAACTTGAAAATTACAGCCAAAAGAAAGGAGGCAAAACACTATTCCTTTTCCTCTCATTCTTGACTGTTTCATAATCATCAGTTCCCATGTCTTTTGGGATTGCTAGGTTGCATGCAATGTTACAGCCCTTAACGATGGGTCAGAATTCATATAAGAGTTTACAAGAGCTCTGAATTCCAGCAGTTATTATCTTTCCGTACACATGCTTTTCACAACTAATTACCACATTTTAATCATACCATGTATGGTTTTATTCTAAGCGTAAAAAAAAAAATCTAGAATGTTTAAATCTTACTGCTCAGTAGAAGAGAGGTGCTTGTTAAGACTTTCACATCTTACAAGTAATGTTTAACTGCTGAAACTAATCTTAACACACACCATTCCTGCTCCAGTGGCTGAAGGTTAAAGACCCTCACTTGCTCCGATAGTTGATGCTGAGACCCCACGGACTCCAGCAGCTGACACCACAGGGTGAGACTTGGCACCAAACTCTGCTTACGCGCAGAAGTCTCACCAGTAGGTGACACCAAGTCCCTGCAGCTCACATACATATATCAGAGAGGACAAGACAGTTAAGAGAAGATTTAAGAAGAAGATAGAATTTGTTAGACTGCATGGTAAGTTTCAAGGCTCAGCCAGGCAAGTATACTGACCGGTTGCATTTTACATGCCACAGGCCCCCTTTATACCGTACTCTGTCTAATCCCCTTCATTTCCTCTCTGCTCCCCATTTCCCTGCACATTCCCAATGGGCCTTTACAGCTCTATCAATTCCTGCACTCCTCACAGTCCAGGGTCACTCTGGTTTACAGCCTTTATCAGTTGCAAAGACCAGGCTGATCTTCCTGGAAGTGACACCTGTAGCTTCTTGACAGCACATCGATTAGTGAGAGTGACAAGATTTGTTTCCTGCCGTTGTCTCCACGTATGTTTTGTCAGGTTTGAGTCTCTGTATATTTTGTTTCTTCTTTCCTTCTTTTCCGTTAGTTTCCCAATTGACAAGAGCCTTGATCAGAACCTTGCTGGAATAAACGTTCTCACACCCCCACATGCCCTTATCAATTACCACATCTGACCAGGCTTGGTTCTCATCACTGCCTCCTTTATAATTTGTTGGTCAGGTTTGTGTCTCTGCATGTTCTTATTTATGGTTACCTCTTTATCTTATGATTTTTTTTGTCTCCCATTGAAAATGTTCTTGACCAGATACTCTTAAAGGAGCAAACACTCTCCTTCCACATACCCTTATACTCTTCCTTGTTATACCAATGAATGGAAAAGACACATGCCAAAGGGGGATGATCTACATCAAAACGTGGCATTTTCTGACGTCATCTGGAGAGAGATTTTGCAGATCTACACCTAAAAGACTAGAAAAAGGAAAGGGAGAAGAGAAGAAGTGTTGTCAGAAAGAAACCAGAAAAATTCTTGGGTAGTGCTTGGATACAGATCGTATCTATCCCAGTCTCTGGCTCTCTCTGTAAACAGCCTTCACGGTGGTGGTCTTGGTTTTTTTACAACAAAAGATAGAAAATAAATTCCATTCATCTACAAACAGCAGAGAGCTAAATATCATACAACAGTTCTATTTAAAGAATAAATTAGATAAGTATTAAAGTGAGAGTTGCGGGGGGAGTGGACAGGGAATTTGTTTATTTGTTTGCTTGTTTGTGTTGGTGCTGTAGAATTATTTTCTTCTATCTAATTAAAATAAAATTGGATATTCTTAGAAATCATTATGCTCAGGTTGTGAAGACAGAAATGTCAGAAGAAATAAGGATTTCATGTGATTTCTAGTTAATTGTGGTGTGGAATAAAAGCACCTCTCATAGAGTCATTCTTCCTCTTCACATATTGCCAAAGCCCAGCGCCACAGCAAGCTGCCAGGGAGTAAACAATGAGAGAGAGAAAAACTATAACTAGAACCTTAGCTCAAAAGCCTGACTCATCTTGACCAACACATTGATTCAGTAAAGGTATATAATTAAGCAGGCAAATTTTACATTTCTCCTTTTGCCCATTCTCTAGCTTACACGCCATATCTCTTATTTTAAGATTAGGGACAATGAGAGAAAGAACTGAAGTGAAAAACATGATAAGAAATTAGTAGGTGTTTCTAGAATCCTGACAGCCTGAAGAACCCCCTGGTTCATACCTGTCTCATTGCATTGACACCACCATGACATCTGCATAAATTGAGAAAATGTGTAAGAGAAGATGCTTCAAACCCTTGACTTTTGATAAAGATGAAAACTTAAATCATGAGTAACCATGTGTCCTGCAGGATGCAAAAACTTTATTTATTTACGGAGGCCAGATGTTAGCAAAGTCTCTGATAGTATCTGCAGTTGTACTTTTGATGCCTACTTCTATGTTCTTGTTCGTGTTTTCCACTTCGAAAGTTAATACGAAAGACAGACTACACAGCATACTATTTCGCCTTGACCAAGAATTGTCTCCTTTTTAAAAAGCCCATTAATTTGTATCAACAGCTAAACTGCTCATACAAGCAAAATATTTCTGCTCATTATTTTCTTGTGCCATACGAGTCCATTGACAAAGGCTGAATCAAGGCCACCAAAATCTATTTCATTTTTGACATTTATATCCTGTAGGATACTGTGTTTGTCATCCATCTATAGAATTTCTAGGGTTACATTGTACATATATGATTCCGGAAAAGACTGGAGAAATGAAGAATGGTTTGCTTCAAATGGGATAGCTATTGCAATCACAAAACAAATTGCATTATATCAGATAGGACAAATAATCCCTCAATTTTTATTATCTCATACAGAGTTGCAATACAGTTGGAATTTTCTATCTTGCTGAAATGCTAGAATTCTTGGCCTTTTTAAAGTATTACTTTTACTGTTCAACTAAAGCAACTATATTGCAAAAGTAGTAGTATGCCCCTAACTCAAAGAATTTAACATCATGCATGGTACAGTTTTTGATAACAAAGTTATTTAAACTTAATAAGTCTCTGTATTTCTTTTACTTGTCAGACAATAAAGATCATGCACTCATAAGAGATCTGTGAGCCAGTACAGAGCTTAATTTGATGTTTTAACATGTTATAAAAACACAATCCTTAGGGATTCTGACATAGTTGAAGTTCATTTCTAATGTTAGTGAACTCAATTTGTGTGTAGTTTTGTTTTGTTTTTTATGAGAAACAATTGCAACAAAATTATAAGATGCATGAAGAGAAAGTAAGAGGAGAAAAATAATCTATAGTATTATTTCTCTCTTTTTATACTTAAACAGCAATACTGACTAAAGTTTATGAAATAAAAATAAACATTGCGCAATTTATGCTCAGTCTTAGATGTCTTGAGATAATAATGAATTTATTTTAAAATATATTTTAATGAGGAAAAACATCTAGACAAATACATTCTGAACATTATCTTTTTACTATAGCTGAAAAAGCACTTAAACTTGAGCACATAAGCTTCTGATACATGGCTTAATTTTAATAATTACTTACAGTGAAATGAAACTATGGTGAATGTTATGTGACTTTAATATGTTCTGTAAAAGTCTGTTTCTGTTCATTTAGTTTGTGCCAGAGTGCTGTAAGTTTCAGATAAAATTGAAAAAAAAAAAAAAGAAAAGAAAGAAAGAAGGAAAGGAAGAAAAACAGGAAAAAAAAAGAAAAAATATTTTCAGGTATATAGACTAGCATTTATCTGCACTTCCAATGGCCCACACTTTTCTTTTCAGATTAACTATACCCTTACTAATCCTTTCCAAAAGAATATAAAATAGGAGAACCAGAATTAGCAGAGCTACTAAGAAATAAAGGAAGCATACTACAGCAAAGTGTATACAAAGAAAATACTAAGGAGAAGAGCTTGGTAGAAATTACACTTTGTTGCCATAAATAAATTCAATCTACAATGCTGTTGGTTCATAATCATCTTTCAGTTAATCTGGGAGTTACTTGCAGGAAATTTAGCAAAACATACTGTTTCTAAAGAAAAGACAAGTATGTAGAATATATACTGTAATTTCGATACTGTAGATATCCTCGGTATAGACTTTCCATATATGTCATATGGTTTTCTAAGGTTTTTTTCTGAGGGGGGAAAAAAAGAGAGAAGAAGAAACATACATTCTCCCAACTTCCTCCATGCAGTCAAGTTTAATTTTACACTTTGGATTTATAGACTTAAATAGTTATATAAAGAACACGGATTTGAGGACAAAGTTTGTTTAACAATCTTCTGCCTATTATCTGGAAAGGTCTACGGTTGATATTTCCAAGCACAAAGTTCCAAAACATCATTCATTAGTGAAAAATAGGCATTGTTATGAAACTTCAAGGTGACAATTGACATAGGAATCAGACCTGAGTCATTAAGCATGGGATAACTCACTGACTTCAGTTGTCATAAGATGTGTTCTCAAAGGTCTGTCTCATAAGGATGAAGCAGAAGATGACCATATTTTCATGGGTTTACGTAAAATTGCACCTCTTGCTTTCAATTATCCCATGAGGTGAGCAGGGTCATCAAAGCACTTTACATGGAGATGACAACATTCAGTCTTTACTTTCTGTGCTGTTATGATGAGTTATAATAGCCTAATCTGAAAATTAGGGAAGTTGTGGAAATAGAGGCTATTAAGGTCAGGATCTCTTTTGAGATAACAGACCAAATCACAATGTCTTATTTCCATTTTTTGTGTATGCTTAAACTTTTGTAAGTATGATAAAAAAACTCAGACTTATAGATGGAAACAATGCAGATGTTTATACCTCAACTAATCCTTTATAATTATTGGAGACAACTCAGTACTTCTAAGATGTATTTAATTTGATTTCTTGTAGACCAAAATCTTAAATAAATCATTTTATAGTTAGGAAAAGTTAGACAAATAACCCTGGGACTACTGAAGAACTAGGGGAAGCTTTAAAGTCCAGGTTTGAGTTGATAGAGAATGCTGATGACATTTCTGAAACTCATATCCAAGCTCATATGAAAGGCAAGTTTCAAAGACTAAATCTCTACCATATCTTAGTACATCACATTTCTAGCTGTATCTGAGCTCCATTAGGTCTCTGAGTTGCTCTGAGCATTTACTTAGGCCATTATTTGTGTTCAGGGTTTTTTTGGTTTTGGGTTTTTTTTTTTTTTCACAGATAATTCATTCTACTGCTATAGCAGCTAGAAACAGCTACTCCACAAAGGCAGGACAACTCCTTAAACTCACATTGTTGCTAAAGGAATGTACATCGAAGTCCAGGATAAGTCACTGGCTCAAAAGCAGCCAAAGTGCTGCATGGATACTATGTATGTATGAGGCAACTTCACTTGCAAATTGGATGAAGGATCTTGTTAGGTTTTGGGTTATTTCATTTTGTAGATCTGACTCTGGCTTAGTGAACTCTCTAGGAATTTAGATGGGATCCACTTCTTAATTCTAGATACTTATAATGCACATGTACATCTGAGTTAGGCACTGCAGGCTATCATTACAGTAAGTTAACCATTAATGTTCAAGGATAGGTATGGATACATTTGGTGAGTGATTCATTTAATCCTGAAGTATGTGCCTGAAATACAGTACACTAGTTGCTCCCCAGAAGTGTTTTTTTCTTTCTATTGATCATAAGGAGAAAATAGGATGACCAGTTCAGTACATAGATATATACAGTTAAAGAAGAAAAGATGACACATTTGCTCACTTAGTGCTTTAGGAACTTTGACAGACTGTTGACTGAGTTAAGTAGGGCAGAAAATGCATAGTTGACATCAGGGGATGGGTAGCTAGAAAACCCTGTGAAAGTCCTCAAAGGGAAGGAATGGAAATTTGAGGATTACTTTGAGTTACTTTTTAAATTATTGCAGGCAACTTTATGTTTAGTTTTGTCAGCTTTCTTTTTTCAACTAATGGATAAGGTGTTAATTCTCACTGTGTTTTACATAATCACAGCAAGCCTCAGCTTCAGTTGCTTGCTAACAAGAAATTATTTTAACTTCGTGTTAGCAGCATTTTGTGGGTTTTTTTCTTCTTTTTCATCTTCTCTGAAGAAACACATCCTTGACAATTTATGAAATGAAAGTCTTTTTCTGTAGTTATCAAGAATTGTTTTTCCTCCTGGATAGATGGGATGACATCGAGAATTCAAAGAAAATTCTGGAGATGGTAACAGTATTTGGAACAGACAATCCTCAAGCTAGCCCATGCAAATGCGCTTACACTGTCTGTAGATCCAACACACAGCTGCTTCTTCATGCTGACTGGTAAAGGGCAAGTGGGTTTCCTAAGACAGGGATTTCAAACTTGAGATTTCAAGATTTGAACAGGAGGCAACTTAGTGTCAGGGTGTCATGTGAACTGGCAGATCTTTAAAGAATAGACAGCTGCCAGCCAGGGCCTGTCCCACCACCCCAGTCAGAAGTAGGGCAGCCGAGAACAACCAGGTCAGCCCTAGCCCCAGCCATTGGACACCTCTATGGGTACAGAGACAGGATGAGGGTTGGCCAGGATGTGGGCCTGTGTGTGGGTACCAGTGGGCCCACATCTGGGCAGAGAAGGGATATGGGGAGCTGGAGACCAGTCCTACTGTGGCATTACTAGGGTAGGGGCTGATGGTCTCAGAGGCAACAAAACGGGGCTCCTCATGGGTCCCATGCATCAGGGCCATTGAAGCCTGTTACTGACCTCAATTCCTTGACACTGAAGGTTCAAACCTAGTTTCTCTTTTGTACTGTGTGTTTCACAGATGTGCACAAAGAAAATGGAAATGGGAAGTTAGCACTGAGCAACAGGGATATATTCATATTCTGGAGTTGGTATTGGCTGAACTGAAAAAGTTATTAAATCAACAATGAGGATATTTGATAAACTATGAAGAGAAAGATGTAACTATTATGATTATGTTCCTTTGAACAGCCTGTAAAAATCCAGCACTTGTTAGTAAATTAACAAAGCCACAACGAACAGGAAAATAGGATGAATATTAAGCTGACAAACTTTTGTGAAGACCATCTGCAGTAGCATCACAAAAACATTTAATAACATTTAAAGCAAACATTGTTCTTGCAGTCACAGGAACTGCTGATGCAACACTAACACGAGAGAAGCAGTGAATCAGAATAAAGGCCTATGATAATAACAAGGGAATATAAAGCTATATACAAAGATTCCAGTAACTTGCAAATAAGAGACAGTCACGGAACTTCAAAGCACATTTCAGAAAGGGAGGAAAACTCATTAATAGGAAAATGAATTAACAGAAATACACTAAATTTACTACTGTTATAAGATAAACTATTGAGATTATCTGAATAATTAAAAATTTCTGTAAAGTCATTTAGAATACTTGCATTTTTTCACAAATTAAAATAACCTTGTATGAATAATGATCAATTGACTAGTGCCAGTTTTGTATAACTACTCCTGCTTTTATTATGTGGATTTTCTTTAGTATTCCAGCTACAATATGTTAGGATACACTAGCTGGTGATAGAAAGGTTTGTACTAAACCCTAAGTTTAATGCTTGAGTAAATTTCAAAACAGGACTCAGCCACCTAAAGTGAAACTTAAACAAAAAATAGGAATGTAAGTCCAAAACACAAGATTTAATGATTTGTATCCTCTATTAATAGTGGAAACGCATACATTATGTAGCCATCTTAAGAACCGTTTTCTGTTAAATTGCTCAAATATTTTAAGACTGTGCTTCTGTACATGGACAGAATTATCTTTCATATGATGGAGGTAAGTAGCTGGACATCTTACTCAAGTTACTTAGGTGGGGAACAGAAATCACATCCATTTGCTTTTCTCACTGCAAATGATGGGTCATTCTCACAGTACTTCTATCAGATTTGACTTACATTACAACCCTGGACTTCAGGACAGCTAACTTTGGCCTATGTCAAGACTTACTTGGAGGAATCCAAAGGATTAGGGCTCTAGAAGGTAGGGGACCAAGATAACTGGTTAATATTCAAGTACTACCTCCTTCGAGGTCAGGTTTGATGCATCTCTATGAGTAAGGAGTCAAGCAAAAGAGGCAGGAGACCTACATGGATCAGCAAGGAGCTTCTAGAGAATCTCAAAGGGAAGAAGGAAGTTTATAGAATGTAGAAAAAGGGACTGGCAGCTGGGGGTGGGGGGTAGAGGGGGTGTGTTATTGGGTCAGGTCGGGTGTCCTAGTGATGTTGCGGGATACTGCTCTCCAGCTCTGCACAGCTCCACCTTGCTCTGATCAGCTCCTTTCTCAGCATGGGAGGAGGACTCTGTCCAATTCTTCTGCTTTTGATTCCAATCTGTGCATTCCTGAATCCAGTTCCTGCCTGCTGATGACTACAGTCCAGGACTTTCCTGTGGTGTGCCCCACAGTGTCTGGGTGATGTATTCGTCATTGGGAAGGGGGGACCTCAATATTGGTTTTGTATATATTGTGTATATATTTCATTATTATTCTTCCTGTTATTATAATGCGTTATTATTGTAGTTAGATTAAAGCTGTTTTAACTTTTCCAACCCGTAAGTCTCCTTCCATTTTCTCTTTTCCCCCCTTTTGGGGAGGGAAGGGGTTAACAAAGAGCATCTGTCATCCATTTAACAGCCAGCCCATCTTTAAACCGTGACATTGGTGCTTGTAAATATCATAAGTGTGGGTGTCAAGAGGATGGGGCCAGACTCTTTTCAGTGGTGCCCAGTGATAGGACAAGGGATAATGGGCACAAACGGGAACACAGAAAGTTCCATCTGAACATTAGGAAAAACTTCTTCACTGTGAAGGTGACAGAGCCCTGGAACAACCTGCCCAGAGGAGTCTTCTTCCCTGGAGATTTTCAAAACCCAGGGACATGGAGGAACTTTCAGAAATAAGAACATAATTAATCTGGAAAAAGAAGAGACTTAGAGGGGTTTTGGTTTGTTGTTTGAAATTATTATTTTTTTTAAGTGACAACAGAACCCGTTGTTGAATGTATTTACTCCAGGCAGAAGTCATCAATTGTTTCTGTTCAGACTTCCAGTATTTAATTTTATGCTATCTATCTAAGGTCTTCAGCACCTTATCAGAACGAAGAG
>VZSC01016333.1:2653-27477 GCA_013398225.1 Steatornis caripensis
GCACAGAGCAGCCGGGTTGGGACAGCTGAGGGACCAGCTGTGCGTGGGATGTGCGGAGGGGACAGTGGCACATGGCGTGTGTGGGAGGCACGGAGCCCCATGGGAGGGGAGCAGGGTGCCGGGCATGAGGCAGTGCAGGGACAGATCTGGAGCGACACGGACTTTGCCTGGGAAGCGCTGAGCCTCTGCGCAGCCCTTCCTGCCTCGCCATGCCCACATGGCCCCCTCTCTTGCAGGAGTTACAGAATTTGGCCTCCAAGCACCCCAACCTGGTCATCATCCCACTCGGTAAGTGCCCTGAGGTGGGGGTCCCTCGCCCTGGTTCCCCTGGCGTGTGCCTGGGCGCTGCACACACCCTGGCAGCTCAGCACCAGGAAGGACCCGTGCCAATGGGCTGGTGCCTGCAGGGACACGGGGCACTGCTGTCCCTCCTGCCTGTGGCCAGCCCCGAGGGCACGTCCTGGGGGTGCTCAGGGGGCTCCAAGCCACCTCGAGAATGCAAGCACTCACCTCCCCTGCGCTGGGTCTGTAGAAGTTACCGACCCCACCAGCATCAAGGCAGCTGCAGCCAGAGTTGGGGAGCACCTGGGGGGCTCAGGGCTGAACCTCCTCATCAACAACGCTGGAATTGCCAAGTTGAACTTACTTGATACCGAGACGCTGGAGACCATGACCCAGGTTTACACCACCAACACCACTGGGCCCCTGCTGCTGGGCCAGGTGAGACCCTCACCTGAGCTGGTCCGTCCCAGGGGGTTTGAAGGGCTGGTGGGAGAGGGTCTTGCCTCCACTCTGGTGCTGATGGGCTCTTGCCCAACAAGAAGCTCCTGGAGCCACAGGTTGGAGCTCTGGAGCTGAAGCCTGGTGGGCTGTGGCAGTGGGAAGGGGAGGGAGGATGCTCTGGTGCTGGTGCCACCTCCGTGTGTCCTCTCCCTCTCCCTGTCTCCTCACAGGCGTTCCTGCCCTTGCTGAAGAAGGCTGCCCAGGGGACCCCAGGGTCTGTGCTGAGCTGCAGCAAGGCAGCCATCATCAACATATCCAGCTCTGGAGGCTCCATCACTTCTCTCTCCGGTTGGGATGTGATGCAATTTGTCTCATACCGCTGCAGCAAGGTACGGCCATGCCGTGCCAGGGACAGATTTGCTTCCCCTGCCCTGTCCCTGCCATGGGGTCTGCACCTGTCCCCTTGCAGCCACCCTTCCCCTCCCACCGCCATCCCTGCCCCATCTCCCCGCAGGCTGCTCTGAACATGCTGACCAAGTGCCAGTCCCTGGGGTACCGGCAGCACGGCGTCCTCTGCATTGCTCTCCACCCTGGCTGGGTACAAACCGACATGGGTGGCTTGGTTGGACACACGGTACGGGTTTCACCATGGCGGGTCCATCACAGCCCCTGTGCTGGTTTTCCATGGGAGGGAGTTGCTGCCCTGAGCCCCTGACCACGACGTCCCTGCCTGCCCCATCCCTGCCTGGGCAGCTCCTCCTGCCCCAGCCCTGGGTGCCGGGTGCCCCCATCCCCATGGCTCCTGCTCAGCACCTCTGCCCTGGGGCCGGTGGCTTTCCCCTTGCCCTCGAGCAGCTCCTTCCCCCGTCTCCAGCTGCTCCAGGGCAGCCCTTAGCCAGGCCTCGGGCACAGACTGCCTCTCCCCCTCTGCCCCACAGCCCCCTGTGACGGTGGACGCCAGCGTGCAAGGGATGCTGAAGGTGCTCTCCTCCCTCTCGGAGAAGGACGCGGGCACCTTCCTGGACTGGGAAGGGAAGGCCATGGCCTGGTGAGACGCCAGCCCGGCCTCCTGGCAGCGGAGCCCTGTGCTGCTGCTCCCACCTGCCCCACATCCTCAATAAAGCCTTGCTGAGAGCCACCTCCTCTGCTGTGCGGCCCTGCTCCGTATCCTGGGGTGCAGCGGTGCCCACAGCCACCCACCTGGCTCCCAGCTGCCGCTGGGGTCCTGCAAGTGACAGCCTGGGGGTCCTGTGTCACGACGACTACTCTCTGGAGACGTCTCTGCCAGGAGGGAGCGGAGCTGGGGCAGAGCCCCTCTTCTAGGAGGAGGGAGATCTCCCAAGCATCCACAGCACTGGCGGACATCCGGACCGTCCACAGGGCTGGCTTTCCCCCTGCCCGGCTGCAGGGCTCTCCCAGGGCCGTGCTCAGCCTGGGGTGCCCAAGGGGCTGGGGGTCGCAGGGACCGTCTGCCCTCTCCCCTCAGTTGGGGGCCGCTCGGTCACAGGTGGCACAGATGGACACGTGGCACTCAAGCAGCACACGGGGAGTGGGTGCCAGGCTCAGCCAGAGGGTTTGAGGCTGGGGGTGTGGAGATGGAGCAGAGAGGCATCAGCTCCTGGTGTTTACGGAGGTGGGGTTACAGGGTGGCGGCAGGGCCGTGCGTGGGGTGGGCAAAGGGGAGAGAAGCTGCTTCCTATGCACTTTGTGTCTCTGTGGCAGCCTGGAGCAGGCTGAGGGCAGGCAGGGTGACCACACAGAGGGGTGAGCCAGCGAGCAGGCGGCTGCAGTGTCGGCGATGGGCGCAATCCATCTATCCATCGGTCCGTCCGTCACCAGGGCAGGCTGTTCCCTTCCCAGTCGAGGAAGGCTCCGGGGGTGTCCCGCGAGAGGCTGGCCAGCACGGTCAGGATGCCCCACACACTGTGCTCCACCATCAGGGGTGCCTGCGGAAGAGGACAAGGCGCAGTGTCACTGCTGTGGGCTGTGACCAGCACAGAAAGAGCTGGGCTTGGGCAAACCGGAGGGTGCATGGCCTGGGAAGCAGCACTCAGGGTGCTCGTGGGGGCAATTTTCCTCACTGCCGCCCCCCCTGCTCTCTGTGCTTGGTGGAGGGGACAGGGCCAGCTATCCCGTGCACTTGGCACATTGCAGCTTGCTGCCTGCTCCCTGCCTGCTCTGCCCCAGGTGGTGGTCCTGGCAGCCCACAGCATCACAAAACATCCCCTGCCCTCCCTGAGACGTGGGGGTACGGCGGGGGTCCTGCTGACCCTCCCCTGCTCAGCCCAGTACCTTCTCCGTCCCATGTCGGTCTTTGCCCAGCCAGGATGGATGGCCACGCACAAGATGCCCTCGTCTTGGAGCTCCGCAGCCATGCACCTCGTCACCATGTTCTGGGCAGCCTGGAACAGGCACCGCCGTGCCAGCATGACTTGGGGCACGGGTGGGCAGGAGAGGGGACGTCTCCCCTCCACAAAATGGCTGTGGAGGTGGGGTAAAGCATCCCCTCCACGGGCACGGTGCACAGCAGAGCATCCCCAGCACCTCCCCTGGCACCTCACCTTGCTGGCACGGTACGGGTACATGGGGGCCTCTGGCACCCCGAGGCACAGCCCGATGGAGCCCAGTTTGGTGGAGACGTTGATGACCATGGCCCTGCTGCAGCTCAGCCCCTCCTTCCCCGTGCCCTTCGCTGCCTTCTCCAGAAGCAGCAGAAATTCCTGACGCAAAGACATCAGCTTCACATCGTTACTGACAAGGATCTGGGGCTGACAGATGAGCTGAGGTGAGTACAAGTAATAAAAGATTTGGGATATAACCAGCAGTACTTGTTTGCTGGCTCCGAGTCTGAACCTTCCCATCTCTACAGGTGCTGTGGCGAGGCTGGGGGACCAACCCCCTTCACGCAATCAGAAACGACTGACCTGCCTGAAATTATGCTAACAGGGGTAAGTGTTTCCAGCGCCTTTTTCATCACTTAAATACTGGTATCTCTTTGAAAATCTGCCGTGGTTTGCAGGATTTTTTGGCTAAAGCAACAGGAGTGGTATTTTTTGTGTTCAGCTTTTGGGTTTGCTTATTAGGATGCGCATCCCCTACCAGGTGCTCGCCCCACTGAAGTGGCCATTGTTGATTTGAAAGGGGTCATCTGAACACCTTGAGGATCTGAAACAGGCCGCTTAGGCCAACCTTAAACTTTCTATATTGCCTTTTAATATCCCAAGTACACCACCGAGCCCTTAAGAACCATGGCTATTCACTCATATGGGCACGTTGGAGTGTGCCTTTGCTCCCCACGCACATTTCTGCGCATGTGTTTTGCAGGTGCTAATCTGATGAGCTTGCTAGGTGGAGGGGATCACAGAGCTAGATTTGTTTTTTGCAACACGAGCTGTGTTTCTGTTCTCACGCTTAGACGAGACTGGCTTAGCAAAGGTTTGCAGGGCGGAAGATTCCCTTTTTGGAGTGTTCTGTACATTGATGAGCAGCAGAACAATCCTTTTTCCTGGCATTTTTAACTTGCCCAGTGGCTTTATGGTAGTAAGCAAGTATTCTGAGTGGCCCAGGACTTGTACCACTTTGCCTTGTGCAGCACGGACCTTCACAGAGGTGTCGCAAAAACATTTTGGGGGAATTTGATGAGATAATCTGCTGCGGGGCTGCCGTATGTGAGGAGATGGAGCCTTGGGATTCCAGAGGACATGCATGGCCAGCTGCAGGACATCTCACAGGGGGCTTTTTAGTTACTTGTTTTTGGATAATGATTGAACAGAGTTCAAGGCTCCACTACTCCACCACACATGAGGGATCTTTCAGTTGCTTTGGTGAATGATTAATTGCTCTGTTTGGATCGGCTGAGGCATTGCTCCAAGGGGCCAGGCATGTGGGACCAGCACGTTTCTAGTGCGAGGCCAGCCAAACTCGCAGAAGGAACAAACTCTTGTCTCCTTGGAAGAACTAAGAGGACAAGGATGAGAAAGAAAGCGAGAATGAAAGGATGCGACAAGTCTTACGCATTTTGGAGTTAATTTCTAGCTTTCCTTTCCCAAAAGTGTATTATTCTTACCCATTTAAAGCAAACAATTGGATTTTTCAAAGCTTTTTAGCTTATTTGGGGTTTTATTGATAGTCTGTGTTTTGGGGTGTATGTGTTTTAGTAAAAGTTGTTTATTCAGTGGTCAGCCCCTTGAGATGTCCCTTTTATGTTTCCCATGCTTTGGTGAGCAAGGTAAGTGTGCCCTTCCCGTCATGTACTGCCGGTTAGGGCTCGCAGGTAATTTTAAAGATGCTATTTTTTATTACAAAGGACACATTCTACTTTAATAATCTCTGTAATAATAAGAGGGATATTTGTTGCCTCTTTTTAGAAAAGCCTCACTTCAGGAATGCTTTCTTTGCTAAGAAAAACTAAAATTTACTTCAACTCTTCAGGTGTTTTTAAACAAATAAATAGGTAGGTTGAGACAGATATGGTCTTTGCACTGCCTTGATTCAGTTTTCTTCTTACTGGCCCTAAGGAAA
Organism: Steatornis caripensis; assembly: GCA_013398225.1. Lineage (NCBI taxonomy): Eukaryota > Metazoa > Chordata > Aves > Caprimulgiformes > Steatornithidae > Steatornis > Steatornis caripensis. The sequence continues at coordinate 7,898 of VZSC01016333.1, forward strand.
TACTCAGAAGTATTTAGAAGCTCTGGCTGCTTTCCACCTCACTTATTACAGCCATGGCAATCCTGGTGCAAACGCTTCCCTGAAGTGCTTCTTTTGGGTTTGGATGGGGTTTTTTACCAACTCTTCTTAAAAAAAAAGTGGCTGTGAGCAGCCCCTGCTCTCTCAGACACCACTGCGTGCCTCCTCAAGACACATCTGCAGGAAACTGTTTCTCAGCCTGGTGCTCCTTATCCCCATGTGCTTCACTCCAATGCTGTCCTCTGCAGCAAGCCCCCATCCCTGCCCAGCACCCTGGAGGCTTCCTGCCTGCGAATACCCCAACTTTGGCAACACCAAGCACTGCCCTGGCTGCTCACCCTTTTCTTCCCCAAGTCCCTGTGCTGTCCAGGTCCATTTGCCACCTTATCCTGCTGCTCCCCAGCGCTGCTGACAAAAGCCACTGAATCTGGCCTGCCTCCATGGATGCAGAGAAAGGACATCTCCCCAGTCCAGGCTGCAGACATCCCAAACTGGAGCATGCCTCCAGGCTGGAGCATCAACCTAGGATACCACCACAACCACCAGACCAGAATTCCCATATGCATCCTTTTAGCCTATTTCTTTTCCCCCTTTTTACCAGCAGCAAAGGAAATGACAACAGTGGCCACCTCCAAAGAGACCCCAAACCATCTCTCCTTCTCAGGAACCATCCAGTAAGCTTGCTTGCTGTGCCCTGCCTTGTTTCACTTTGCGAACCTGCATGTCCCAGCTCAAAACTCAGCCACTGCATTTAGCATCTTTGGAAACAGAGGTCATGCTTTCCCATGAAACTCGCTGAGGTGTCCGGACCCACCTCTACCTGCCTCCAAAACTTGTTTGACTGCTTCCAGCCAGAGGACAGCTCTGCTTGGAGGGGGAAGCCTGCCCAGATGTGCACCCATCCCTCCCCTCTTGGCAGGGCTGGAGCTGCCTTGCTGCCAGCGTTAAGGCAAGGCTGCCCAACAAAGCTGCCCCTGGTCCCGTCCCCAAAGTGAGTGGAGAGCTAGAAGCAATGTTGGGTGCAAAGAGGGAGATTGCTCCATACCTAGCTGGACCAGTTTGATGCTGGGGTGCTGGGCAGCTAATTCCTGCAGGGCCTGGAAACAAAGTGATGGAGCAAGTGAGGAGGTTAGAAGTCACCAGCGGCACGGCCAGGTCTCCCATTCCGGCTCCCAGCTGGAGCCCAGACAGGGTGGCTTTGCTTTTGCTGGGGAAGATGTGCAGGGCTGTCCCAGCGGACAGAGCATGGTGGCATCCCTGCGGCTGACACAAGAAGGGACTGCTGGGCTCAAGCAGCGCCCCCCTGTCCTGGGTGATCCCAGCAGAAGGGGTTGGTTGGCCATCGGCACAGCCAGGAGTGAGTGCCAAGGACACGGGCACCATGTCTGCCCCGCCAGCCTCATTCCACCTGGCTGGGTCAGGCATTGCCATAAGTGCAGGGCTGGGGGGTTATGAGACCCTGCCGGAGCACTCCTGCCCCACTGCCAGACCACCCAGACAGAGCCAGGTGTGGCAGAGGGCTAGCAAGGCTGCTGGGACCACGGATTCCCTTCGCCCACCTGGCTCTGGACCATCCCGTGCCCTGCGCCCACACTGACCTCGCCTCTCAGACCCTCGGGGTCACAGAAGGTGGCAAAGATGTGCTGAGGGGGCTGGGGGCTGGCAGCAAGCTGCCTCATGAGCTCCAGCCTGATGCCCTGGTTGGACCCCGTCACTAGGACACTCAGAGCCAGCGTGGTCATCTCCGCGGCCTCCGCGCTGGGCAGTGATACAAGGCAGGATTGCAGCCTGCTCGGCATGAAGAGGAGCCGGGCACAGCCCAGGGTGTGGCTCCGGGCACTCATGGCGAAGAGGACAGTGCCAGCACCAGCCCCGGCCCCTCACCTGCCCCAGGCAGAGCCAGGGTCCCAGCGTGCACGAAGTGCACCCCCGGCATACGGGACCTCGTACGTCCTGCATTGCCCAGTTCCTCACCACTCGAGTCCTCTAAAGCCCCAGCTCCCAGAGACCCTGTGACAGAGAAGGGTCACCTCCACCACATGCTTGGAAGAACACTTGGAAACACCACCAGGAAGCAGAAAAGAGGTCCAAATCTGGCTGTGGCCGTTTGGCCCAGTTTGGGGAGTGAGTTTGGGATGGTTGAACCCAGGGATGCTAACCCAAAGCCCAGCCTGGGAAGCGCAGGGAGGGCACATCAACTCGTGCCAGCGCTTTCTACCCAGAGCACTCAGGAGCCAGCAGAGAAGACCCCAGCTCCCTGCAGCCTGGTCCACCCACTGCTGAGGCTGCAAGCTCACGGCTGTCACCCTTCTCCTTGCTAGAGGATGATGCTGGATGCTTATCAGACCAAGAGGTGCCTGCAAAGTCAAAGATCCTGCAGCCCAGACGAGCCTAGAGGCGTGAATTTTTAGGAGGCCGAAGTGAGGTAGGGCTAAAAGAAACAAAGAGCTGCCATGTGTAAAGCCTCAGCTGAAAAGAAACAATTGGGGCAACCTGAATTTAAGGTGGGGGTGGAAATAAGAAGAGGAAAGCAGTGGGGGATGGGTCCATCACATCTGGATGTACCCAAAGGGACACCTCTGTTGCCCAGCCTTGCTCGGCCTGGTGGAGGGGACAGAGCTGGCTATTCCCCGAGTGGCTCCAGGTCTGGCAATCAACAAATACTTGAGCCAGCAGCTGGGAGACGGTGGAGGGGTTCCAAGTTTGGAAGATGGGCTTTCAAGTGACACAGAGAATGGAAAGGAAGAAGCGGTGATGTTTCGCTCCATCTTGGTGGGTAGACTATGGCTCCCACGAGAGGTAAGTGCGCTGGGTGTGGATTTTGATAGTGCTAGGCTCAGACCCACGGTATCTGGCATTACTAAGGGTGTAATCACCCGCACAAACAATTGCACCGCACAGACTTGCCCATTCCCGCTGCTATCTGCAAGCAGCATCCAGAGCGGAATTCCCGTTAAGAACCAACAAGACTGGAGTTTCCTCTTTTCCTTCCAGGCTCCTGGGGAGTGAGAGAACAGACACAAGCAAAAAGGGCTGCAGGACAGGGAATGGTGGGAATGATGGGAATGGCCGCAGGCCAGCACCAGGACGGGGAAGGCAAGCAGCCTTTGGAAATGGCTAACCGATGGCAACTGAGGCCAAGCAGGATGGCAGCGCAGACGTGCTTACGGCTCAGGAACCACAGCCTGGGGCCAGAAGGACTCCAACAGCGGCCAGAAGGGATGTTCTGGGGAAGAGATGAGACCTGTCTACAAGATCTACAAGCGTAAAGGCACCTGGGGACCATTCAGGTTGGAGATGACCTGGGAGGGCTCTAGTCCAAGCCCCGTCAGGAGGAGCAAGGTCAGCAACGACTTCAGATCAGGCTGCCCAGGGGCTGAACCAGACCTCAAAAACCTCCCAAGGACCCCATGGTTCCCCTGGGCCCCGTTTCAATGCTTGACTTTCCTCACACTGGATTTTTGTCAACGCGGCACCTCCCCTGCATACGTGCAGTGCCCCCACCCCGTCACCTACCCGACTGCACGACTGGAGCATGTTCGCCATGTAGTGAAAACCCTCCTTGAGCCATGACCTTGACCCCTCAGACCCACGCAACGGCCTCGCAGCCATCATGCGCCCCAGCAGGGAAACCTGCAGGGCTTTGGTCGCCGCTCCAGCACCCGCCTCATCCACCACCGCCAGCCAGGTCCCTCTCCCCCACATCCTCTCCCTGAGCCTTTTGCAGCTCCCTGCTCTCTCCACACCAGCAGCCAAGGCACACGGCTGCGCCAGGTGGGCCAAGGCCTCATGGTACTGCGGCACCATTGTGCCTACAGCGAGGAGAGGCTGCAGGGCCCCTCGGTCCCCGCCCGGTCCCCGCCCGGTCCCCGCCCGGTCCCTGCCCGATGCCCCCCGCCCCGCCCCGCCCCCCAGCCGCTCTCCCATGCCCGCCGCNGTTGGGCAAGGAGGGTGGGTGAGGTGATGCCCAGAGGTCGTTTCAAAACTCAGCCGTCCATTCGTCCTGTTATTTAATCACCCTCAATGATTTTAGGCGTTGGCAGTCCTCCCCCTCCGTGTCCCTGGCAAGGCAGACACAACCTCTTGCTAAGTTCAGGATCCGGGTGAACTTNAAATGGCGGCCCCCTGCCAGGCTTCAGCCCGACTTCGTCACGTGGCCGCAGGGAGCTGTCATTGCATCAGCCGGCGGGTGGCCCTCCAGGAAAGCCGGGACTGCGGAGGGGGCGGGGCTAATCCGGAACGACGGCTCCGGCAGCCAATCGGAAGCTGGAGCACAGCGTTGCGGCAGGGAGGGGCGGAGCGGAGCGGCCGCTGCGGCGGGGCCGGGTGGTGCGGAGCGAGGGGCGGCGGCGGCGGCCGGGGAGGTAGGGCCCGAGGGGCCAGCGGCCTTCGGGGTTGCCTCCTCAGGCCCGGCTGGGTCCCCCGGGCCGAGGGGAGACGGCGTGGCGGGCCAGGCGGGCAGCGCTGAGGGGCGGGAGCGTGGCGGCGCCCCGGCCGCCTCTCCGCAGCCGGGGCCCCGTGCGTGTGCCAGCCGAACGGCGGCCCCCCGCGGGGCGAGCGGGTCCCCGCTGCGCGCTCGCCTCTGCCTGGGCACTCGGCACCAGGCGGCGTCNAGGCTGGGGGAGAGGAAGCTTGGGTTTGGATCTTCACTGTTTAGGGCAGACTGATGGTTAAACTGAGGACTTGGTGAGAGCAGTTATCAATGTGGGGAGCCCCTCTCGGGAGATGGAGGCGGTGATTACTGCTTGAGCTGACGCCGTGTATGAGCATCATATGTAATTGTCTCCCCAGACTGCACCAAGGCCTTGCCGCTTTCCCTTCTACTTCCTTTGGACAACTGTGACCTGCAGCTTCAAGATGGAAGCTACACCAACAGCTAGCCAGATCCGGCAACGGTTTATTAACTTCTTCAAGGAAAACAAGCATACCTATGTGCACTCGTCTTCTACAATCCCCTTGGATGACCCCACACTGCTCTTCGCCAATGCTGGTATGAATCAGGTAGGTTTCCCGCTCCAGCACTGTGGTCCTTATGAACATACCCTGTAGCAGTTGAAACCTGTGAAGGTGTTTGCAGAGCTGTTGCTGTCGAAAATTATTGTTTTCTCCATCTTCCTTCGGGTCACAAAGAGGTTGTTGATGTGTCTGCTGGAGTCCTCTGTGCTCTGACAAAATTGACAAGAGCACTGGCAGAGGTTTCTGTGTCTGCTGGGCTGACAGTGCAGCGATGGGAGCACTGCCAGTCTCCCTTCCTTGACCCTTTGGACCACCGCTAGTGCTGGCACAAATGACTAATGGTGTCTTTAAAGAGTGTTTGGAGCTGGGCTGCTGAAAGGGCTGTGCTGGAGATCAGCACGCAGTTTTCACTGCCTTTTTTTTTCTGGTCAGCTGAGAATCTGGCTATTTTGAGTCCCTTTGGAAGTGCTGGTGTTTGGTGGGCTCCAGGAACACTGAGTGTGCTAAGTTACAGGCAGTGCTGCAGCCTGCTCACAGGTGGGAGACACAGGCTTGGTGTTTCTGAAAGCTGCCTTGGGTATGTCCAGGCTAGTGGTATCGTGATGTACACCACGCTTAACTGCCTTGCTGTTACTTGCAATGTTTGAAAACAGGCTCTTGGTGCTTTTCTTGAATACCTTTTTTGCTTTCCTCTCAGTTCAAACCCATCTTCCTCAATACTATTGACCCGTCGCACCCGCTTGCTAAACTGAACAGAGCCACCAACACTCAGAAGTGCATCCGAGCAGGGGGCAAGCACAACGACCTGGATGATGTCGGGAAAGATGTCTACCACCACACCTTCTTTGAGATGTTGGGGTCCTGGTCCTTTGGGGATTATTTCAAGGTAAAATAGGCTAGGTGCAGGTCTGAATCTCTTGCACGAAGTTACCCATCTCTATGAACACGGCAAGAGGAAGGAGAATATCTTGGCACAGAGTGGTTCCTGAGGTGTGTGTGACTCCTTTGGAATAAATGAGCTCGGGAGCTGCCCCGACCCTGCAGAATGTTTTGCGATTAGTTGCTTAAGATTTACAAAGCTGATTATATTAACTCTGCCAGTCTGTAGTGTTCGGGCAGAGCTTTTAGTGGCTGTCCTGGAGCTGTGGGGAGTTGCGTGTGCTGTGCAACTATGATGGACCTCAAACAGGAGTAGTAATAACAACTTCCTTTCCCAAGCGTCTTGCTAGTGTAGGATTCATATTTCTAAAGGTCATATTGAGAACACGGCATAACAGCAGAATTCAAAGAGTTTTTTGAGGGGCAGCAGTTAACTAGGAATTAACTTGTCTGCTTCTGGAAAGCCATATGAGATGTTTCTTGTACCTGTTCACTGCGTGTACTGGTTTGCCTATTTCTTGTGCCAAAAGTCTGAAAGTTTTTGGCTGTTTCTTTGTAGACAGCTGCTGATACCTACAGCAGCCAGTACTCTGCATGTACAGCTACTGCACATCGAAGAGAAACTCTGTTTGTGTTCACTTGCTGACCTCATCTTTTCTTCTGCAGGAGCTTGCTTGTAAACTGGCTCTGGACCTTCTCACCAAGGAGTTTGGCATCCCTGCTGAAAGGCTCTACGTCACTTACTTTGGTGGAAATGAGGCTGCAGGACTGCAACCAGACCTGGAGTGCAAGCAGATATGGTTGAATTTGGGGTAAGACCTTTCACTGAGGAAGGTGCACGTTTTGATGAGCAGTAGCCATTCACCTTTATTCAGAGAAAGATGGCATGTGTTATGTGGCAGAGCATATGTAATAGGAGGTTTTAACAAAATCAAAGTGTCACAAATGATGTTTGCAGGGTGGTGGAGGTGCAAAGCCAAAGGGAAGCACTGGTATTAGCTAGAAGATACCAACAGCTTTTGTTTCGAAATCTGTGGTGTATGCTTAAGCACATGAGAAGTGCCCCGCTAGGTCAGATCAGTGGTCTGTCCAGCTGAGTGTGCTGTCTCTGACAGCAGTTGAGAAGATGTTCTTCAGGGAAAGCAGGCACTCTGTTTTCCTCCTCCCCTCCCTGCATCCACAGTCACTGGATTAGTGTGCTAGAGGGTGATCTATCTAGTCCCCTTAGCCTCTGTTTGGGGCCCTGCTCCTTCAGAGTACATCTGATTCTGTTTTGAACCTGTTGGGTTTTTCTGAATCTCAGTCGTAGTCTCCCACCCAGCCTTATCTTCTCCAAACTGAAGTTCTACTCTTTTCTGTACTCTTCTCCTAAGGCAGCTGTTCCACCCCTAGGTAGTTGTAGTTTCCCTCCTCTGTATGTTTGCTACTTCTACCTCACCCTCCTTGAGACGAGGAAGTGAGAACCACGCTCAACACTCAAGCTGTGGATGGGCCAAAGCTCTATGTAGCGGTGAAATGATGCCTTTGGTCTTGTGGCTGTAGTCCCCTCTGAAACCTGCCACTGACCCCGTGCCACACCTCTACACTGTGGGGCCAAACCTGCCTCACGTGTATTGAAGTCAGAGATCTGCCTGTCTTCTTGCTGGTGGCTTTGCTGAGGTGTCACCTAGGCCTCTGCCTCTATCTGGGGCCAGTGCCAGGTGCTGATGCACGCCTGATCCTCCTCAGCAGGGAACCTGGGTGGTAGGATCTTACATTGGTCTGGCTCAGGACCCTGACGATTTGTCTGCTTGTCCAGGGAATTAGCGAGCTGAGGTTTCTCTGGTATAGCGTTTAGTTTGGGCAATTCTTGCATTGCTGTTAGTCTCTGTTCAATAAGAGTTTCTTGTTACAGGCTGGCTGAAGGCAGGATTCTGCCTGGCAATATGAAGGACAACTTCTGGGAAATGGGAGACACGGGTCCCTGTGGCCCTTGCAGCGAGATCCACTATGACCGCATTGGGGACAGAGATGCTTCACACCTGGTCAATCAGGATGACCCCAATGTCCTGGAGATCTGGAACCTGGTGTTTATACAGTTCAACAGGTGAGCCAGACCTGCTTCCCTCCCCAGGCTGCTTCAGGTTGGCATGGGGGCATTGCTCAGACAGCATACTCTTTTTAACTGCACCTGGCTTACGTTCCCTTTTGACCAGGAGCTGTTCCTTGTGACACTTAGTCCCCTGACCCACCTGTACAGAAGAGGTCGGTCACACTGGTGGTGGGGGCAGACTGGAAGTATTTTCTCAGTTCATCTCCCAGGAGTTCATTAGGGAATAAGTGCCATCCTGCTCTGGGTCTAAGTTGTCTTTGAGGGTAGTGTTAACTATATTTTATCAAAGTTGTCCTTTGTGTGGCTTGTATATGGGCCTGTGTCATAAATCTGATGGAACAAAATCTCATGGAGATGAGGGGAGGGGTGGGGTTGCCTCTGCAGAGCCTCCATCCATCACAGCTCATCTTTCATTTTGACTGGGCAGGGAAGCTGATGGGACACTGAAACCTCTTCCTAAGAAAAGTATTGATACTGGAATGGGCCTGGAGAGGCTGGTCTCTGTGCTGCAGAACAAGATGTCCAACTATGACACTGACCTTTTCCTTCCTTACTTTGAAGCCATCCAGAAGGTACGAACTGGGGAGTCTGGGTCTGGGCCTGACGCAACTGCGTCCGTTCCCTGAATCCCCGGGGAGGTGCATGGGGCTGGTCAGAGAGGGCGATTATGTGTGCAGGTCTCTGCTTTCCCAGCTGCTGTGAGCCCCGCAAGTTTGTGCTCTGAAGATAGGAATGCAGGCTGGCACAGTAATTGCTGCCATGGGGCATGTTTCCAGAGCAAAATGCAGGACAATGACGGTGCAGCTTTCCCAGATGTTTCCTGTGGGCTGTCCTGATTGCGCGCTCCTTGTTTCTCTCTAAGTGCGAGATCCCTCTGCTGTCCCCTATGGCCAAGCACCATCTTTTTTGCTGTGTAGTAGAGAGCATGTGGTGCTGCTGACCCAGAATCAGAGTTTGTCCTTCAGTCTCACACCTGGAACATGCTGGTCTGTAGAAGGTCTCAAGAGAGAGAATGTGTTTGGCGTAAACCATTACAGTCACTTGCACAACCAGTGTGCCATTGCTGCATCTTTCTGGGCGGGGGCCATGTTACCAGTGCTGGGAACTCTGTGTGCAAGTCCAAGCCTTTTTTTGCTCCGTGGAAGGAGCAGAGCTTTCTGGCTGCAGATCATGCTGGGAGAAATGCAGGGAGGAGAGCCTAGGCTCCTGCTGCCTCTGAGGGATGAGATATGAAGCTCCAAAGTTGGAATTAGAGGGCTATCTTTCTTCCGATGCTAAAGCCACTGGCAGGACAAAGCCCCTGTGTCCTTGTCTGCCTTCCTGCGGTGTGTTGGGAGCCTGGCTCTGGGGACTGTGCCCATGATGTGATGTTTCCACCATGAGCAAGCACCACTTTGTTACAGCAGTATCTTTCTCTTGGGTACAGGTAAAAACACCTTAAAAGAGGGAAGCTGGGACCCTTTTCCGTGTGACAAAATCTGCAGAGTTTCTTGTCTGGGCACATTATGCCAGGCCGGAGTCTGTGGCTGCAGGCAGTGATATGGGGCTGGCTTCTGAGGTGCTTCCCTGTTGTTCTGCTGTGTTGCTGGTCTCCACTATCCGTGATTGTCCCCTTTGCCCACCGCCACCTTCTCTCTGCACAGGGGACGGGTGCCAGGCCGTACATGGGGCAGGTTGGTGCTGAGGACGCTGACGGCATAGACATGGCCTACCGTGTGCTGGCTGACCATGCACGGACCATCACGCTGGCCCTTTCTGATGGGGGCAGACCTGACAACACTGGCAGAGGGTAAGAAGGGAGCTGCTACAGTGCTGCTGCTCCCTTTCCATTAAGCACGTCTTCCCTGAGGGGTCTGGGATCTCATGTGTCTCTGGGATGTCTTTGAATTCATCATTAAAGCAGGGCATAGCAGAGTGTTTGCTCAGTATATTTGAGCTTGAATCCCTGTAGCAAGGTCCACCCAAAAGGCCAAGACCCACAGGTCTGAGGGTTCTTGTGAGTACCAGTTCTGCTGTATCAGCCCCCAAAAAGGGTCGCTGTGGGCAGACAGGCACAAAACCCTGCTTTGTGCAGTGTTGCTGTCAAAAAGAAAACCAAACCCAGTGAAGTTTGGGCCAGGGGGCTGTGCTGTGGGTGCTGCTGATCTCACAGGACTGACTCGTAAGCACCCAGTGAGTCTGTGTCACGGAGCTGGGGGGGGTGAGCAGCTACTGATAGAAAATGTAGGAAGAGAACGCTGTGTTCTTGGTCGTGGGAATGGGTGCTGGCAGGTGAATGCTAGTGGATCCCCTGAGAACAGCTCAGAGGTGTAACGTTTGCATGAGGGGCTCTGCTATTCTCTAGGTATGTGCTGAGGCGGATTCTCCGACGGGCTGTGCGCTACTCCCATGAGAAGCTCAATGCCCCCAAGGGTTTCTTTGCTACTCTGGTTGATGTAGTGGTGCAGTCACTGGTAAGTTCTTCCTCTGCTCCGGTGTATCTGCTGAAGACTTCCTCTGCTGAGGTGTGTGGATCTCCATGCTGAAGGACTAATCCTCTTGGGTCTGCAGGGAGATGCCTTTCCGGAGCTGAAGAAGGACCCAGATATGGTGAAGGACATTATCAATGAAGAAGAGGATCAGTTCCTGAAAACACTCAGCAGAGGACGTCGCATCCTGGACAGGAAGATCCAGAGCCTGGGGGACAGTAAAACCATCCCTGGTAAGGCTGTGACTTCTGTGTGGGTGCACCAAAAGGCATTTATTGTCTAGGATCGAGTTAGGGCTCAGCTGGTCTGGAAACTGAGAGATGGTGGAAGGTGTGGGGGGACAGAGTTGGAGTTAAAAGACCATCGCTCAGAGCTGAGCCACCTGTCTCTCCTCTGGCCTGTGTTTACTTGCTCAGGTTTCTAAGCTGCCCAGACACAACATGATAGTGTGATCTCTGTGCTGTTGAGAGGAGCCCTGGAGACATTCATGTTCCCCAGACCTGTTTGCTGTCCTTTCCATAGTGCAGAGCCAGTTGGGTGGGACAGGGCTGGTTGGAGAGTGGGGAAAGGAGCAGTGTCTCGTGGAACAGGAGTGCTGACTGCTCTGCTTTTTGTCTGAAGGTGACACTGCCTGGCTGCTGTATGACACCTATGGTTTTCCTGCTGATCTCACTGCGCTGATTGCAGAGGAGAAGGGCCTTGTTGTGGACATGGAGGGTTTTGAAGAAGAGCGGAAAAATGCACAGGTAGATAACAGCTCTAGGGAAGCCGGTCCTTTTAGTTTGTGGTCATTAGACTCTGTTCCTTTCTTACGGGCTCTGCTTGTACCTTGCATGACCTGGTGCCCTGTGGGCAAGACTAGGGCACAGCACTGCAGTTGTTGTGGGACATGTCTTTCTGTGCAGCTGGGGCTGGTTTTGCTCACTAGCCCTGTGAGGCCTGGGGCCTCGAGCTCAGCCTTCAGACAGAGTTTGTGGAGTGCTGGGAGCACCTCACCCTGCTGTGTTATGGACAGGGAAGTTTGGGACTTCCCTATCCGGAGGAGCAGTGTCCAGGCAGGCCTGCAGCATGGATGCCTCTCCCAAACCCATTTGCTGCAGCAGCAGGGAGTGGCATCAACCAGCTGTCCAGGTACTTACCCTGCCCTTGCTGGGCTCAGGCCCCCTTTGTCTGTGTGCTGGTAGTGCTGAAACAGCCTGCTCTGAAGCCAGAAAAGACGGGAGCACTCCAGCTGCTGGCACACAGCTTTGCAGGGCAAAGCTGTAAACCAGGGAGCTCTCGGGGACGCAAGTGAGGTGTGCAACTAGGCTAGTGTACTTGGGCCAGTGCTGAGGTGGATATTCTCAAACTTTGGTACTTGTCGTCGGCAGCTCAAATCCCAAGGGAAGGGTGCTGGAGGGGAGGACCTCCTCATGCTGGACATCTATGCCATTGAAGAGCTAAGGGCCCGAGGGCTGGAGGTGACCAATGACTCGCCAAAATACAGCTATGCTTCAGATCAGAGTGGTGCCTATGGTATGAAAAAAAAACCTTCTCAGAATCGTCTTCTGCTGCCAAACCTTTCCTGGCATGTACCTCAGTAAGATCCCCTCTGGGCTCACCTTTCCTGAGACGTGGAGGTGGGAGTGGAACCGTGTGCAGGTGAATAGCCTGCTTGTGACAAAGAGAGCAGGAAAAAAGGAGGGCAACCGGTTCAAGGGCTGCCTACTGTTTAAGTCTGTTGTTGTGGACCTCATCAGAGACATTTAATGGGATTCCTGTTCACTGCAGCTTTGTGTCTCCATGCTCCTGTGTTTTTGTTTCCCGCCTGCCCTTTTGCCAGCACTGCAGGAGACTGCAGTTTTCATTTGGTCTTGTTAGAGGGTCCTTGGCGCACTTGCTCTGGCTCTTGCTGCAAATTCTTCAATTTGGTGGAGATTCAGGAGGCCCCAGGCTCATAGCAGCACACGTGGCTGGTTTTTACTGCATAGGTGTGGAAGACAGTGCCAGTCCCTGCCTTGGAGAGCACTGAATGAAATTCCCTCTTAGCCAACTAACTTGTTGCCTTAGCTCTTTCTCCTTACCCTCTGCAAATGTGGTAGCTGCCCTGAGTGCCTGCAATAGCTATGAAGTGTACTTCACCCATAGCGCACCACCTACGAAGGTGTTGCTATGAAGTTCTGCTCCCATGTTGTGTCTACAAGGTTTTCCCGTTTTACTGACACTGCCTGTTGTCCTGGTGACAGATTTTGGGAGCCTCGTGGCCACAGTGAAAGCCATCCGCAGGGAGAAGAAGTTTGTGGAGGAGGTATCCACTGGCCAGGAGTGTGGGATAGTGCTGGACCAGACCTGCTTCTATGCCGAGCAGGGTGGGCAGATCTATGACGAGGGCTACATGGTCAAGGACGACGACGGCAGGGAGGACGTGAGTGGGCCTGAGAGCCTTTTGCTAGACTCAGTCTGACCTGGAGCCTGGGTAGGGGTGTGCAAAGGAGGAGAAGGAGCCAAGCGAGCTCCAGCAATGTCCTGTCCATGACAGGTGTCAGGCGTTGCACAGGTTTCCTTTTCGGGCGTACGGCACAGCACAGATGTGCTGGAGTTTGTTCCTCTTGTTTGTTGGGGAACTGAACTCTGTGCTGCAGCGTCAGGCTGTCGCCAGAATGTGAGTGCCTGTGGTGGGGGTGCTGGGATTGCTGTGCAGAAGGACATTGCTTTCGAGCCGTGATGGGGAGCTGAGATGGGGAACGATTTAAGTTCTACTGTGCCCCGTAACCATGCCCCACCTTCATTCTCTTCTCTGCTTTGTGTCCGTGTGTGCTGTGGTTGGGGACCCTCAGCTTTCTGCTATTGCATGCACCAGTCTGGCTCTCAGCTGAGACCTTTCCAGTTGCAGCTCAGAACTCTGGGTGGACAGTCGTGTTTCCCCTTGTCCTCTCAACCTGCTTACTGGATGCATTCCCCTCTTTGTACAGAAAACAGAATTCACGGTGAAGAACGTGCAGGTCCGAGGAGGCTACGTGCTTCACATAGGAACTCTATATGGAAGCTTGAAAGTAGGAGATCAGGTCCACCTGTCGATTGATGAGGTGAGTTAAGACATGGTGTAACAGATGCCCTCATCGCTTTTCCCTGGGTTTTGTCTCCTTTCCATTGATGCCACTCAGGTGGCCTGAAGTTTGGGGCCTGCTGTCCCTGCGGCACACAATGCTGGCGAGTAATGTGGGCCTGGATGACTCAGGGCCTCTCCTGCCTTGCCCCTGGCTTTCTCCTACCACGAGGCAGATAACGCCGTGCTGGCTCAGAGCCACGTTTGCTGGGTTTTGCTCACCAGCAGCAGAAACGTGTTTTAGGTCACAGCTGGGAGGTGGAGCAGGTGTGGTGGTCCAGTGTGTTGCAGGTGACACCAGAGAGCTTGGGCTGTCTGCCCCATGCCAGACGTTGCTCCTGTGGGCTCAGCCTAGTCTGCAAAACCCATTTCCCTTCCCTATAGAGCTAATACCTGTGGAGTAAGAGGGAAGGCTCCTATCTTGCAGGGCTTTTCCCTGCTTAGTGTCTGTGACCTGGTCTGTCCTTGGCCTCTCTTCAGACAGGCCCAGCAAGGGGACTGCCAAGGAAAACCATGCACAAATTTGGTGGGGAATATCCTACTCCCTTAGCAGAGGCTCCAAGGCAACAAGCATGATAAGTTGTTTCTGGTCTCCTGAACTAGAGTAGGTTTCTGTGGAGCAGCACGTTAACCTCCACTTCTGGAGGTGATCTTGGCTCTGCAGTGTGGGACCCCATCTAACAGTGACTTCCTCCATCAGACTAGGCGGAGGCCAGTCATGAGCAACCACACAGCCACCCACATCCTCAACTTTGCCCTGCGCTCAGTGTTGGGGGAAGCTGACCAGAGAGGGTCACTGGTCGCACCAGACAGGCTGCGGTTTGACTTCACAGCCAAGGGAGCCTTGTCTACCCAGGAGATCAAGAAAGTTGAAGGGATCGCCAACCAGATGATTGAGGAGGCAAAGGTGGGTACGGCTGCCAGGTTGGATGTACCCGGGCGGGAAGAAAATAATCTTGAATCAATGAACTGGGATGCTGGGAGTTTGACTCAGCAATAGTGTTCTGAGCTGCTGAAGCAGTAGTGTGTACAGATTGGCATCACAGTCTTTTGAGTGGGAAAACTCCTCGCAGATCGCTTCGTTCATTGTTACCAAGCCCTCTCTAGGATTGGAGTGTTTCTATGCCTGCTCTAGCGTCACATTAGCTACAAGAACCAAGAAGTTTGGCAGAGTAGTTTTGCAGTAGTTTGTGCTGTGTACACACAGACCTCCCAGTGACATGTCCTCAGTGGCAAGAGAGTTGCTCTGTCTGGTGTGAGCCCTGCATCAGAACAGACCTGGAGGACCCTGTGCTCTGCTCAGGAGTCTGGTTAGAAATGAATGTACAGGAGCACAAGGGATCTGAGCAGGCAGTGGGATCAGGAATTTTGAAGGTGGGGCATCTGTCAATGACTTTGGGATCCCTGCAGCTCAACAAACCCCAGCTCAGGTGAGGCACATAAGTTCCCTTTTAGGATCTTTCAGAGAAAGTCAGGATTCTCTGGGAATGCAGACCCTCAAGTCACAGCTGGCAGGACCAGCTCTTACCTGTCCCTTTCCTGTCCACTGCAGACTGTGTACGCCAGGGACTGCCCTCTTGCAGCAGCCAAAGCTATCCAAGGACTGCGGGCGGTTTTTGACGAGACCTATCCCGATCCTGTCCGTGTGGTCTCGATTGGCATCCCTGTGGAGGAGCTGCTGGCTGACCCCTCTGGCCCCGCAGGCTCCATCACTTCCATCGAGTTCTGCGGAGGGACGTGAGTATATGGAGAGGTCAGGGAAGGCAGCAGGGTGTCTGAAAAGGAGTCCCCGGGGAGCCCGAGCTCCCAAGGGCTGTTGAGTGCCATGGGTGTATGCTGGGCCACAACCAGGGCAGAGCTGGGGGTGGTGATGATGATGTGCCTTTGCATTCCCAGTCCTGAGTCAGGCCACGTTTCAAATCAGCCTTTGCAGGCAGGGAACCTGCCTTTATGCTGTCTGTGCCCACACGCAGTCTGTTGACAGCGCGGGGAACGTAGCCCTTGGAACCCTTTCCTCGCTCGTTTGCTTTTAGCAGCTAGGTTGGGTTTCCTGCCTGTCCCCACGCTTGCTCCATCTCCCTGGCAGGGTGGTTTTCTTGTTTCCATGCCAATTCCTGCTGAGATGAGAGGTGAGCTTCTGACTCTCTCTTGTGGGTCTTTCTGGGTTCTTTCCAAAGGCACTTGCAGAACTCCAGCCATGCTGGCCCCTTTGTGATTGTTTCAGAAGAAGCAATTGCGAAAGGCATCCGGAGGATAGTTGCAGTCACCGGGGCCGAAGCTCGGAAGGTAAGGGGATGCACGAGGGATCCTGTGAAATCCGTGCCCTGTGGGAAACAATTGGCACATGCATGCACAGATGTTAACCCTGCGCCAAGGTCCTTTTCGTTGATGTTTGCCCAATACCCCTTAGCACCATTAACATGAGTGCCTGAGGGACTTGTGGCTTGAACTCCACCAACACAGTGCAGGGAAGGATGCTGCTGTCAGCAAAGGCTGTGCTACAGCCAGAGGAGAGAGCTGGGAGGGAACTGGGAGAAGTCTTGGCTGTAGCTGTTGTGTTAGAAGGGCCTGGGATGGGTCCCCGAGGTGACTGCAGGTTTAGCTTATGTTGCTTTGCAGAATGCGCTGCTGATGCAGAGCTCTTGGCAGCTGGCAAAATGGGCAGGAGAGTTGGGCAGTCTGAGAATCCGGTCCTCTGCTGCAGGAGGCAGGTGGCTTTGGTCCTGGTGCTTCTGAGGGTGGGAGAAGGGGCTTGGTGAGGAGGTGGTTTTCTCTTTTGGGAGGATCTTGGCATTCCTTCTGGCAAACAAGAGTCTGGGGCCTGTCCGCCAGCGCCACGCCCTGGTTCTGGTCAAGTGCTGCCTTCTTTGGCTCTGCTGCTTCCCAAGGGTGTTGCTGAACTCCATCCTGGGGCTGCAGTATTCTTCACCCCTTCTCATGGTGGCGGCCAATAGCCCACCCTGGTAAATCTCCCTGCCTGACTTAACTCGGATTGTGTTCTGCTAGGCCCTCAGGAAAGTCGACAGCCTCAGGAAACTGCTGTCAGCCCTGGAGGCGAAGGTGAAGGTCCAGACAGCTCCCAACAAGGATGTGCAGAAGGAGATCACAGATCTGAGTGAGGTGAGGATGCTAGCGGTGCTCTGTCTTCCCAAAGCGAATGGGATCTTGGTTGCCAGCACTAGGGAGTATTAATGAGACCTAAGTTGAGCTTCCTGCTCCTGTCTGAACAGAGGTCCCAGCCCTGTGTCTTGTGGGTGCTGCACCCTCATGCCTGAGGCTGTTGGGCACTGAATGTGAATGTGGTGCATCATCCCCTGCCTCCTGCCATGGTCACCAGTATCTCCAACCCTCTCCACCCACTCCTGTTTTGCAGACACTGGCCACTGCTGTTATCCCGCAGTGGCAGAAAGATGAACTGAGGGAGGCTGTTAAAGCACTGAAGAAAGTTATGGATGACCTGGACCGAGCAAGCAAAGCTGACATCCAGAAACGAGTGAGCCCTGGGTGGGAATAAAGGACAGTGTGGGAGGGCTGCGGGGGGCTCCCTTGGGAGCTCCGCTTGTGTCCAGTGTGGAAGAGAGCCAAGCTGTGGGGATGCCCCTCATGCTGCTCAGCCTCCCAGCCTCTCCTGCGCTCTCCCAGGGCATGGCTACCTCAGCACCTGTTCCCTGGGTTGAAGCGCTGGCAGCGTGTCTTGGAAGTTGGGGTCTTAACTGCCCTAACAGTGCCCCTGGGTGCATGGTACAGGTGATGCATGATTCTTCCTCCTGGATCCCGTTGGATTTTCCCAGAGGAGGAATCACGCATAACACTGCTGCTGCCTGGGAGGCCACGCATCCGCCTGCCAACACGTTTTGTTCCTGGCTGTGAAGTGTGGAGCTGCTCTGGACTGGACCATGGGCCTGTTAGGGCACTATGGGGCCTCTGTACCTGCAGGGAAGCTCTACCTGGCTGGCTCTTGTGTCCGTTTGCAACGTGTGTGCTCTGGCATCTGACCACTGTTGTCCTTAGGTGCTGGAGAAGACCAGACAAGTCATTGAGAGTCACCCTAACCAGCCGTTGGTCATCATGGAAATGGAAAATGGAGCCTCAGCAAAGGTATGGGAAGGCCTGGTCTCCTCAACAACCTTCCTTGTGCCTGAGGAGCAGTTGAGTGGTCTCTGTTCACTTGGGGAGGCAGTGCTGAGGTAAAGAGCAGCAGCTAGCGAAGAAGGGGAGGACCACTGGGACGCTCTCTGCGTCCCACTGCCTGGACTCTTGACACATGGGTTTGTGGGGGTAGGGGTGGGGTCTTGAGATGATTTTGCTGAGCTTCCAGACCTGGTAGTGGATAGGGACCCCAACAGGGCTGGAACTGCTCCTTCCCTCCTCCACACACAAGTTAAGTTTCCTTCCGAGTGATTGTTGTGAACAAAAGCTCCCTTGTGTGTGCTGTGCCCAGCAAGTGCTGGGCGGTGGGGGCTGATTGTGCCCCAAGGCTGGACCGCTCTGGTTTTAATGCCCTCTTTAAATTTCTGCTCCGGGAGTCTCGGAGCTGATCCTGCTTACAGACGCCTGCTCGCCCTTTGTGACTGTCCCCACCCCCACGATGCCAGCACTCCTGATCACAGCTGGTTGCCAACGCAGCGTTCTCCCTGGCAGAAGGGTGCATCCCAGGGGATGGCGGTGCTGGCAGCCTGGGGACCTGCGTATTCCCTATCCAGCTAGCCCAGCACTGCTTTGCTTGCTGGAAGGATTGCTCCCAGAGCTCTGCACTGCATCTGTGTCTATGCAATGGTGCTCTCCTTGGGGATAATGGGATGCGTGGCAGCCTCCCCAGCTTCTCTAGCATGCCTGCTGTGTCTGATAACCCTTGCAGCTTCTTCATGCTGCATTTGAGTCATCCTGACTCGCTGCAGAACAGCTGCTCCCTCCTGCTGGGAGCTCACATCGCAGGGCAGAGCGTTTTCCCCTTCCAGCCAGTACGCTCAGGCAAAGGTTCACTTGCTTTGGGGCTAATTCTGCCAGTTCCCAGATAACTGGAGGTGGGGAAATTAAAGCAGCTCCTCACTCCTGCCTCCTTGCAGCCATGAGGGGACTCAGCCAGGGTTTGTGTCCTCTGACGAGGCTTCTGCACAGCCGGCGACGGGAAGATCACTCGTGTTTGGGAGGAGTGCTGTGGGGTGCTGCTCGCTGCTTTAATGCCAGTCCAGATCTCCGAGGTCTCTGTGGGTGCTGCGGGGGCTGGAGCGGGGCTGGTTGTGAGCGCAGGGAAGGTGTGTTGCAATGACTTTGTCCTCCTTTAGGCCCTGAACGAATCCCTGAAGCTCTTCAAGACTTACTCACCCCAGACCGCCACCATGCTCTTCGCTGTAGATAACGACGCTGGCAGAATCACCTGCCTGTGTCAAGTACCCCAGGTAATGCCGAGACTCTGCATCCGCCTTTCCCAGGGCCTCGGTGGAGCATCTGCATCCTCCCGGCAGTAACGGCCTAGGACTGCATAGCCAAAACTCTTCTGGGTTGGCAAGAGCTGTGACTTTTGGGCTTCGGGTTGTTGGGTGGAAGAGGTGTTGTGCTCTGTGAAGGGGGAAGAGCTAGGACTTCATGCGGTTGTAGGGTGGGGGCAGGCCCTCTGCTGCTGGACTGCTGGCCAAGCCCTTCTCCGGGAGCTTTGCCCTGTTGTGCCATGCTCCTGGACCCCCTTCCCTCGCTGCTGCCTGGGTTGAAGTCAAGCTGCCTCTTTTGTTTGTTTGTTTCTTTTCCTACGTAGGAGACTGCAAACAAGGGCCTGAAGGCCAGCCAGTGGGTGCAGCAGGTGTCCAGCTTGATGGACGGCAAAGGCGGGGGGAAGGACATCTCTGCGCAGGCGACGGGCAAGAACGTGGGCTGCCTGCAAGAGGCCCTGAAACTGGCCACGGCCTTTGCCAGTCTGCGGCTGGGGGAGCTGAAGAACTGACCGGGGCGAGGGGGTCCCGGTGCCCCCCTCCCCCTCGCCCCTCTCCCCCCGCCCCCCTCCCCTCGTTCCCATGAATAAAGGCGCCGTGCCCCGCGCGCTCCGCTAGGGGGCGGGCTGGGCCGGGCCCCGCCTCTTGCGCGCCGC
>VZSC01016333.1:52488-80634 GCA_013398225.1 Steatornis caripensis
GGTGCCCCAGCCCGGCTGCTTGCCCGCTCCCTCCCGCTGCCCGGCGCTTGGCTGTCCGGCGGCTGAACGTCCGAAGGGCCGAACCAGGTAACTCCCGGGTAACTTGGAGTTAACTAGTTAACGAGTACAGTTAACAACCAGCGTGGACTCAGCCACCTCTCCTCTGTCTACAGTGGCCGAGTAAGCCTGCCCTGATGGTGACTTCATACCCTGTTTTTCATACTCAGTGTTTTCTGTAGCCGGGTAGAAAGCGGTGCCCACAGGGCCGGGTACGGGGCTGTGCTGTATCCTCGGCCCTCCTCACGTACGGCTTTGGTTCTCATCAGTATCGGTGGATAACTGGTGCATCAGCTAGCTACAAGAGAAGCCCTCGAGTCATGACGGAGAGGCAAGAGGAACTTGGCTTCTAAATGGGACAGACAAAAGCATTAAACACTCTCTCCTGTTACCAGAGCCACATTGCTGTCTTAGGGATAGTTCAGCCAGGAGGTAGCTTACGCTGGCTTTAGTTGCAATTCACTGACGAAAAAATCCTATCAAGTTGTGCAAAACTTGTGCCATGGAATAGCGTAACGTTAAAACGCCTGGTGTTACGAAACAGCAAAGTCTTGCAGCGAAATGGGGATTCTGGGGCCTGGGTGGGCCTGGCTCCCCTCCCGGCTGGGTCTGATTAGGAGAACGGAGCAACTTGGGAACTTCTTCAAATAATCTGAGCAGTTTTTGTAACAGGTAGCTTAAAGCAAAGCACAAGCAAGTTTTCAGCAACCTAATGCGAAAAGTTAGTCGCTGTTTCTCATCATTGATGAGCCAGTTGCCATGTAGCAATTTAAACTATGCATGCAGGCAGATACTGATAATTTCTTCAAAGGCTGAAGTTAGGATTTTTTTTTCCAGCCTGCTTGTTGATAAGACTGTGCCAGTAAGCGTCAATTACATTCTTTTGTATTCTTACTTCTCTACTGGTTGACCCCAAAATACATTTCCAGCCCTTTGCCTGAGACTGATGCAGGACCGTGGGCGTACCAAGAGCTGAATTGTTCTGTTCGCACTTTAAACATCTTTGCATGCTTGCTGTCTTCCGGCCCTTTGGCATTTTTCTGGTACTGGAACCATTATAAAAATTAGCACAAGTGAGCTAGAGACCTCCTCCTTTCAGCACGCAAGTTAATCAGGCTAATTGGAATTGCTTATCCCCGTTAGATGTTAATTTAACATCCTCTTCAGATACTGAGAAATAGCGAGCATGGTGCAGAGGTACCTCAAGTCAGCTCAGGTCCAGCAGAGCTTCTTAGCGTTGGTTTTGCAATGTTACCCTGTATTGTACGTCCTGGTATCTGTTGCACTTGAGTTTTCCGTGAAGCAGAGCAGCCCAAGTCTCAGTTGTTAAAAGCTCATCCTGGCTCCGTGGCAAGCAAAAAGCAACAACTAATAATCCAACACCAACTGAAAAAAAGGAGAAATCGCTTCTGAGCTCGTAGCTGTTGTGCAAACAGGAATCATAAACATCAGGAACTTTCCGGGTTATGGTTTGTAATTCATCTTTGCAGTTAAATCTTGCTTTCTTCTGCCAGGAGTCCAAACATTGTAGGACGGCTGAATAATCAAGCTGCTTCCTGCATGAATATCCTGCATACATAACTTTAAGCTTTGTTCTTTTAGCAACAGTCTACTTGATACTTGTGTTGTGAAGTATCTCCTGCTCTTTTCTCCTTTTTGTCATTAAATTATCAGTTCACTTCTTCAGTTTCTAGTCTTTCCACTTCCTTTGTTGCTGACAAAAGAGTTGCTGTTTTCTTGGATGCTGTGTAGTGCTAAATCACGGTTCCACACCATGTGCTCTAGAGAGGCTACCCGCTCTCACTACACTTCTCTGCACTAGCTGGAAGGAAAACATGGCATATCTGAGACATGAAAGCATTTGTTTCCATAACAGCATTCTGACATGAACACATCCCTGTACCACAGCATATCATACTCTGTCTCTGGACTGCCACCAAAATGCTCTTTGCTCTTTTTACTCGACTTGGGTCTAGATCCATTCAAAGACTGGCAAACCCTGCAAGTTTCCCTTAGCTGAAAGTTTGGGGTATTGCTGTTTCATGCAGACGTCAGCACTTGCTTTTAGAGCGTGTAATTTTTTTTTTTTCCCTTTTGCTACTATCGATCACAAATTCCCTGTGCGGAGAGAAGCCTCCCCTCAGGTGTGTCATCATTTTAGTCTCTCCAGCTTTCTGTATGCCTTGGAACCTATCTCCACGACTGGGGCTCAGTCACAATATTTTTGTATCACATATTTTTTGTTTTCCGTTTTTGATTTCTGTAGATGAATATCTGCAATAAACCTCCTAATAAGACAGCTCCAGAGAATTTGGGCGAAGCTCTTCCTGAGGTGCAGGTCCAACGCGCTCGAAGGAATGGCTGGAGCTGGCCCCTGCACCTTTTCCAGATTATTGCCTGGTTGCTGTACCTCTTCTTTGCGCTGGTTGGCTTTGGAATCCTGGTTCCTCTCCTGCCCCGCCACTGGCTGCCTGCTGGCTATATCGTATCCTTTACTCAAGAAGAGAAGATGGACTGTCATAAACTGTCACTGGGACTTTTTAAAAATATTTTTTAGGTAGCATAGAAAGCATAGGGGAAAGCAGCTGAGCCAGAATCCTCTTTCTGAACTATAAGCATAATGTTGATCTTCTCCTGTCTGTAAAAAAACAGTTATTTTGAGATCCTCTCTGCACTTCCACTTTAGGTAGGTCACTAACGTTCTGCTTGTCTGCTTCATCCCTCTCTGCTAAGGTTGCTGTCTTTGCCTCCAAGGCTCTTCTGCTGTCTACTTCTGCCTATGTGTCTCCTTTGCTTTATATTCTTCAAGTGTACTGCAGGGTTTGAGGGAAGTTGTGCTAAAAACGCCCCTCCTGAAACATCCTTGCCGCGATGGGCAGCCACACTTCCTCTGCTGACTGAATGAGTCTTGAAAGGCAGCTTTGTGTGGTTATGATTATATAGTGTGGTTGTTTGTGATAGCTGGCAGATGATCTTCTCCCAGGGCCCTCTCCTGGTTTTCCCATCTCTGTTGAAAAACCGTGAGTGAAAGACAAGGTGGTGTAGTGTGAACCTCTGAGGAGAGAGCTGTCGTGGGACAGCCTTGCGCAGCAGTTTAGTATACATCTAACTGCGCTCTGAATGCGGGCAATATCAGGAGATGAGGCACCTGTATGGTGAAGGCGTCTTGCCTTGTGTGCTGCCCAGCAAAGCGTAACTCAGCCCAGCACAATGCGTTTTCCTCCTCCTGTCCTCAACCCACCTCCCTAGAGCTGTATGTGCTTGCTGCTCCGGCAGCTGGGAAGGAGGGACTAAAGATGGGGTGTGCTGGGGAGCAATCCCAATGCTTCCAGTACCACCTTGTACCTGTGCCCAGGAAAGGGACTTACCTCAAGGCCAGGCCCTGGCTCCTAGTGGACTGGGTTATCTGGGGAGTGGCAGGCTGGAAGAGGGTATCCTGAGATTTGAATTTAGTACTGAACAAGCTAGTGAGGGTTTATAATTTGTGAGCAAGTGTTTGCTTTTGTCATCTCTCTGGTAACATCCTCCTGGTGAAAATAAAATTGACAGAGTGACTCAGTGCCACTTAGTGCTTTCCTAGCAGAACAAGATAACCAAGAAATATTGTAGAGAGAATCTTGGGAAAGGTTCTGAAGAGATAGGTATGCACTTATGTCATTTATACATCTGATTTATGAATGCCCATGGAGCCTTTGCTATGTTTGAGATGCTTTTGCTTATCATTGTTTTAGTTACACCTGTGTGAGTTAGGCATTAATATCATTATCTCACAGTGGTCTTAGGTCTACTTATCTTACCCAAATCCTTAGTATTATCACGGTTCAAACCTCGTGAATTTGTCTACCAGGTATCTTCACAACTCAGTCTAAAAGTCACTCTAATTCAACACATCAATGTCTCCCCAAGTTTTCTAACAGCTAGTCAAGAACTAATGTCTCTTGTGTCAAAGGCAAATCCCATTCTGTTCTGCTACACCAGGCATCAGAGTCCCAGTCAGCTAGACCTGTCAAAGACCTCCTTTTTTTCCTTACTACATTGCTCTATTTTCCATAGGCCTCAGTGTGATCAATGACATGCACATCTGGGTGTATAACAAATAAACCGGAAGGTTAATTTTTGCACGTGTGCTGGTTTAGTTGCAGTATATTGAGAAGCAAACTCTCGAGCACGATGGTACTCTAGGCACGAAGCATTGCTGCTTTGTATTTGTATATTCTTACGTATTTGTATATTCTTTCCAAATATCGGCAGTCGCTTCAGGTGTCTGATCAAAAGTACTGCTAAAACGTATTTGCTCTGACTTGCTACTGCATTTAGAAGTAAGGATCCAAACAGGAAATATGTTAAGAAACAATGACGAATCCTGGATGCTGTCTGTCTGTAAATTGTGTGGGAGCCTACTTTAATGGGGTGATTTCTCTTCCTTGGGGTTCTGACTAAGGAAAAGGAAAGCAAGATGATCAGTACTACTTCCTTAATGTGACTTGTTTTTTTTTTTTCTTTCTTGAAAGTTTGGCCTTGTGAAAACGGCATGTGCACGGCCTTAACTGACTGTTCCTTTCCAAGGAATCTGTGTGGACTAAGAAATGTGGACCTATGCTAGCAGTCTGCACATGGGGTCAGATTCTGGTAAGTAAAGGTAGTTTTTAAAAACTCTTGTGCTAGGAAGGATGTTTCCATGAGGCAGAGTAGTATGTAATAAGGAGGATGCTTCCTGTAGATTTAGTTATCTTTTTCCAGAGGGTATTTATTATGGCACAAACTTCTCCATTAATAAAGCTCAGATTAATGTGCTGCTATCAGTTACATAGTGATTTTTATTTCAAAGCCATATATTTCTCATCTGTGTGGGCTTTGTGTATTAAGGATAAAAATATATGCATTTAATCACTCATACAATCCTTAACTGTGTACTTCAGTGTCCAGGAGCGTGTTTTATCTACCATTTAGTTGTTCATCTTACTGCAGTCTCCATTGATCCTGCGGATGCAAATGTGCGAGAAAAAAACTATCTAGGGCCTCTGGCCACCTTCAATAGTAATCAACATGCACATGTCATTGAAAACCATCATTGCCATGTCTGTGATGTAGATGTGTAAGTATCTTCTCTTTTCCTTCTACTGCTCTGTCTTCTTCACCATTACTCTTCACCACTAGTCTTTAGTCTTAGACAGTAAGATTGAAATGGGGCCCTTGAAGCTCTATAGCGCAAGTTAAACTTCAGCTGGTGGCAGGGTTCAGTTAACTGGGTAGGTGCCCACTGTCAGATGTGCGCATGGTTCTGTGTTTTGTTTAATTGCTCACATGTTGTGCGGAGAGGACTGTATGGTTCCATGTTATCTGGATGTTGCTGTTTGACCTAACAATGTGTAACTTGTGCGTGTGTGCTTGTATCTGGCTAGATGCTAATATGGTAGCAGGAAATGCTTGGAGGGCGGGCATTAAGATCAGGCTTTGTAGAACTGCTGAAGGGTTTCAAATAAGGAATCAATGATGTTCAAATTAGAAATGATGCAGTGCATTGAAAGGCAAGTGTTTGGGATTGTGGTCCAACGATGGCCGATATGTTTGGGTGTTGAAGTATTCCTGATGTCGAGGGTTTTCTCACTATTACCAGGATCTCTACTGGTGCATCCCCCTTGTATTTGTGTCACTGGGAAGTCACAGTAATGAGCTGGTGCTGCCATGCTAACACCACCCTTTCTTTGGCAGGAGTGCCAAGTCAAAGCACTGTGGAACTTGCAACAAGTGTGTGTGTGGCTTTGATCACCACTGCAAATGGCTCAACAACTGTGTGGGAGAGAGGAATTACTGGTAAGAGCCTGGCGTTGTGACAGGAGCACAACACTGCATCAATAATGTCGCCCCTTCTCTTCCCAAGATTCTCCAGCATCTCAGTCCAGTCTGTACTCAGCCTCATGGAACCACTTTTCTTTCAGACCCTGGCTGAATAAAATCAATTGTGAGAAAACTACACAGAAAACGCAAGCATGATTATGACATTCAAATAACCAGGGATAAAACTCTTACATTTAGAATTTTGTAGCTGAACATCTGAGTGAAAACAGAGAACGTAATCTTATTATTTGGTATTAGGAAAAGCTTATGGGATGTTAATTGAGTGTCCTTAATGCTTCTGAGAGCTGGAGTGAGAATAGAACCATGATCGTGCCGTTCCTGTCTCTGAGACAACCTGCATCTAGATCACATGCTTTCCCTGTAAGACTTGCCGATCGGCAGGAGTTACAGCAGCATATAGGCACCTCTAATCTGTGCCAGGTTTAAGATAAAGAATAAGGAGGCTATCAGTGATTATTGCTTCTTGGTTTACTTTCCTGCACTAAAACCACATGGAAAGAAAAAGAGTAGTTACTGCTGGGTGCCGCGTTACACTGCCTTTGGATTTTGTGCAAGGAGCTCTTTGTCTGTCCTAGATACACTTGACTGCTTTGTAATCACGGTTGCTCTAAAGGGTCACAGTTTAGTCCCTCGGGGTAACAAATCAGAAGCAAGACTCTTAACCGGTATCATAAGCATAAGAAAGTGTCACAGTAATTTGGGACAGCTGTCTGTATCTCCGTCTTAGAGGCTGAGATTTTGAATTGTATGTGTGATGTTATTGAAGCCACTCAGACTTCTCACCTTCTTGGCAGGCTCTTTCTGAATAGCGTCCTGTCTGCCATTCTGGGCCTTGGGCTTCTGCTACTCGTCGCTTGCTATGTCTTCGCGGAGTTCTTCATTGACCCCACGATGCTGCGCTCCGACTGGCACTTTGACGGTACTAGCAGTGCTTCAGTTGAGCATTCTGTGAATCAGCCAGCATATGGGATTGGATTCTGTGGGCTCTCCCGCTGAGGAGGAACTCCATTCCTTACTCCTTCAGTTTTATATTTCTGCAAGAGTATCTCTGCTCAGCTGGACGGAATGTCTTTCCTTACAGAGCTAACTGCTCTTCCTAAAGGCCTTGCAGACACAAGATTTCTTAGGCCCCCAGTGCATAATGGGTCTGCAGCTACTTCTGAGTTAACAATATTTCCAACTGTAAAGTTTAGTTAGAGATATTTAATACCTGGACAATTACTTACCTCCAACTCTTTGTTTTACAGGTCTAAAGAACCACACGGACCGCTGGTTTGTGTTTCTTCCCGCAGCTCCTGTTGAGACTCAGGCATCTGCCATTTTGGTCACAGCTGGAATTTTTATTCTTCTGAGCCTAATGACCGTGATCCTGCTAGGCCACCTCTTGACCTTTCACATCTATCTCAGTAGGTATTATGTTCCTGTCATCTGCATCCTCATTTCATTTTCGCTTAGTGTACAGGCTTTTGTGAGTCTCTCCACTGTGCTCCCCAGTACTTCTGTTGTGTGAGAGAGCCTGTTCCTCCGTTACCCCAGAGAAATGTGGACAGTATTGATCTAAATTTCTAATAGAAGGCCTGATGTCCAGGTCAAGGTCCCTTTATGGTAGTTGTACCGTATCCACACAAAAAGACTTGCGGGATTCAGAGGAAGAGGTTTTCAGAAAGGCTCCTCATTAGATCTCCTACTTGTTGCTCCGTCGAGGGGATATTCATGTTTGTTTATGTACAGATGGGCATCAAAACCCTTTTTTCAGCCATCGTCTAAAATTAAGCCAATGCTATTTGGCTGCCTGTCACGATGAGAAAAGATCTTATGCTTGGAGTAGTTGGTGGTGCCAAAACCAGGGAAGAAGGGATGTGGTGGAAGAGAAATAAGGACAGCGGTTACAGAGGATCCTTGGATGGATTTTTAGGTTGCCAGTTAACAGAGATGCAGATGCCAACACAAACTAGGTCGGCACAAACCACTGCAGTTCCACAAGCAAAATAGTTACGCTGCTGAAGTGTAGCGTTTGATGGGTGAGTGTTCCTCAGCTGGCATTAACGTTACAGGCAGTGAGGTCATTGACTGCCGTTTTCCATTTACAGCCTCTTTGAGTTTAACTTAAGTTCGGTCACGCCTTGATTTTACTTTCTCGCTGGAATTGAAAGTTGACTTTGCCGGGTTAATGGCGATGCCTGGAGATTTCAAAGGTCGATCTAGCACTGTAGAAAAACTAAAAGCATAACAAAGCTGGGGTCACTCCAGGAAGATTTCATTTGGATGAAAAAGAAAGGATTATTCGGTTTAGTACTGAGCGGTATTTATCCTGTCTTTGTGTACAACTTCCACAAGAGGGTGCTCCCTCCTTGGAATAAAGGCACCGTTTCTCTTGCCACACAGAAACGGGCAAGTGGTGTACTGGTTCTATTGTGGGTGTAGGGGATTTTTTGTTGCTGTTGTCTCGGGGTGATTTTTTTTTTTTCCTCTTTCAGAATAAATTTTGAGCAAAACTAGCTTTTATTTCTGATCCAATTTTAAATCTTTATGACTTACATGGAAATAATTATTGTTAATTCTTGTTAACATTTTATTACATTAAAATCTGCTACCCAATTGAAACCGGTTCCAGCTGTGCAGAAGTGCAGTGTGTAAGTCCTTCCTTAAAAGGAGTAACGTTACCATATTGAAACCTATATTGTGTGTTACGGATGAGTATGCTTTACACTTACAGCTGCGATTCAGGGAGATTAGACAAAGTATATTGGATTTAAATTCCTCTTATTTCACACCTGTAATTGTCAATAGTCTCATCTGAATGCTTTAAGGTAGACAGTGTTGGAATGAACGGTCTAACCTCTTTGGAGACTGGAAATAGTTTACCAATTAAAATGTAGTTACTGTTCATGAGTATTTCTTCATAAACCTTTTTTTCCCCCAATAATGAAATTACAGAAAGAAAACAGCACTCCTGTGAGTGGTATTGCCTTTAAGCTTCACATTAAAAAAACTTGACTTAAGTCAGCTATAGCTATGAATATTTTAGATTCTAGTTTTGTTACAGGCACAGTGAAATTTTCAGAATTACTGTCCTGATTTTAATTACTCACTGCTGTCACTCAAAAGGAAGAAAGAAGGTTATTCTCAAAACAGTAGGTCCATGTATTCAAAGTTCCCAGTCTTGACTGAGAGTCCCTTCTAGAGACATTCGGTGAAGCATGGCACTTCAGAAGTTTGGAGGCCAATAGTAAGCAGAATAAAAAGAGAAAACTAGTAGGGAATGTAGGAAGGGAATTCAGGAAAGGATATGGGGCTCTTCACAGGCTATGATTATACATTGCACGGTATGTGCTGCAGAGTTAGCTGGCCAGACAAATGCAGTATTTTTTAACTAAATAGCTCTATTAAAATATTTTTAACGTGACACTGTTAAGTATTCAGAAACCAACGAACTCTAAATTACAAATGATTTGTAACCCTTCACTTATGAAGCAGTACTCTGTTTCTCAAATAAAATGTATGGTACCATTGTAGGAACATTTGCCAGCACCCCGCACTGTCCCCATTAAGTGCGTTCACTAATCTTTTGGCTACAGACACACATTCATCTTTATGCTCTGTCTTCCTGGCCAAATGGATCTTGAATTCTTATTTCTTCTTAAGGCCATTGCTTGCAGAGGAGGGGCACCTTCTCCTCTGCTCTCCCTCACTTCCCTGTTAAGTGGTCCTGTGTGTAGGGCATGGTTTTGAGAGTTAAGATATTACCGATGCGAATGTCATCAGGCAGAGGAAGGATTTCAGTCTGGATGTCCCACATCCTAGGCACCTGCTCTAACTACTATGCTTCTGTAAAAAAAGAAGGAGGACTACCAGGCTGCACACTAAAAACCTTCAGCATCCATTTCTGGGATTTGTGCTCTAAAAATACCATAACAGGGTCATTATGGGTGGAATGTCTGAGTTTTGGATCCTCGTAACGTTTTGGGTCTCATGAAGAAACAAAGCTACTCAGAAATGTCACGTGCTTTTGGTCATTCATGGAAGCAGATGTGTTTCTGTGGGGGAGCCCTTAAGAGCGCATAAACTCAGGCACACATAAAGGCTGAACACATCTGTTTGACGCCAGACAGGTTGGGCATTTAATGCTCACTGCTTTGGATGTTGTCTCCATCTCCTCTATGGCATACACTAATGTGCTGAATTTCTTTCCTCCATTTAGCATCACATACCTTCTGAATACTCACTGAGCTTTCTGTACGATACAGATCTTGCCCTTATTGGGTATGAATAACAGACTTGCTCTGAAATGAGCTAAACAATTTACTACAGTATAGAAGGCTATACCATGTATATGAGGATTTAGAAGAATAGTGGCACTATGAGACAATGTGATGATAAGAAAGCATATAGTAAGATACACAATGCAAAGGTACTTTTTGGCTTAGAGTATCGGTCTTTTCCTGTTTATAGTTACTATTTGATTGCATAGTTATTCAGACTGTTCGTGTAAGTGTAATCAGGGAGTGGCCTTCCCTGCACTGACAGCTCTCTTTTCTTTCCTCCCAGTGTGGAACAAATTGACGACATACGAGTACATCCTGCAGCAGCGTCCACAGCAAGAGGCAAAAGAGGCAGACAAGCAAGTGGAGTCTTATCCCTCCCAAGTGAGACCCAGTCAGGTGCTCCTTGTCCTTTCAGTCCATTTCTCAAAAACAGCCTTGCTTGTCCGCAGTGTAAAGCTTCCTTCACTTTTGCGAGCTTCCAATTTTAGAGGCGGTTGCTAGAGATAAGACTTTAGAGGTACTTTGGTGGAGTTGAGTAGGATGTGAGAGAGTGTAAGGCCTGTAATTCGATGAACACTTTAGGCATAAGCAAGTACTGCTTTCAAAGGAATCAATCTCACCCACTCTCTTCCTGCACCACTTGTTTTGGGCCCTGCACTATCTATTCTCTTCTGCCAGCACAGCTGTTCATTACAGTCATGCAGTGAACAGGGTGGGGGAATTCATCTGGGTAAGAATAAACTTTATTTAAAAAATAGTTGAGCTAGTGTTTGTCTGGCCTGGCTCCCTCCCATTTGGTTCACCGAGCAGTCACATAAATGCCTGTGACAGCTCGAATGAGGGATGACTGAAGAGTGGGAAGGGTCCTGTTACTGGAAAGGACAGGGCCATCTGTTTTGGTGGCAGTGCACGTCTTGCTGGCTTATGTGAGTGGTGTCATAGCAGGGCATGACTAAAAGCGAGAGAGGCTCTAAAGCTGGAGAAACTGGGGCTAATCATCGAGCAACTAATAATGCCAAATAGTTTATCCATCTTGAAAAGGAAAAGGACACCAATTGTGTTCAGAAATGACTCAGATAGATACCTGCTTTTCTTTGAATTGAGTCCACATAGCGATAAGGGTCCTTGTGATTGCCATGATGTTGAGCTGTATCTCTGTAAAAAGAGTTCGACAAGCTTTTCAATGTGCTTAACGCTCTGCAGGGGCCTATATACTCTGCTATGAATTGAGAGGTTCAATGTAATTTATTTTGCCACAAGGCAGCTCTAGCCCTGGAGTTAGTCAAAATTTGACTGGACAAAGCCTGTATTGCCTTTAACAGGGCATTGGGCTAGAAACTTCCAGAAATTCTTCCTAGTCTAAATTGTTCTGCGATTCTGCGATCCCACGTAACTCTTATCTAGTTTTATGCAAGTAAGTTACGTACTATACAACCAGTTTAATATTTCATAAGAAATTAATTAAATCCAAGCTTCATCCAAATTTTATGTGTAGAGATAACAGGGTCTCTCTGGACTCATTCATAGTTTTTCCCTATCAAAGCAAAGGGGGAAGTGAGCTAATTCCCCTTCTGTGTAATATGGAGACCCCAGCATTTCATATACATTTTTTTTACTGCCTTGGAGAAGTTGAACCTTCAGTTTAAACAGAGGTTTCCATAACAACAAAAATATTTGGCACTTTGTCTCATAGAGCTTTGCTTACCATGAAAATTAAAACAATAATAAAGCATTAGCTCTGATAATTTCCTAGTTACGGAATATACTGAAAATATATCTGAACTCTGTGCGTGTGCGCATTTGGGATGTAGCCATTCGGTGATGTTCTCCCATCTGCGCTAGTGCTTATCTAGATATGTGTGAATATGGTTAATTTGAAGCCGCAAGCCTGGAAGAAGCAGGGTGAAAAGGAGTGCTGTGTTTCAGGACTGCAGTTAGTACCTTGGGGAACAAGAAAGACTGGATGATGCCCAGTAACATTGTTAAGAAAAATGTTAACCCACCAGATTTTCCTTGTTTCTAACATAGCAACCAGAGATAAACACAAACAAATAGATTGGAGTATGAGTACACCAAGTGACTTGCCTTTTGTAAGCTGTGTTGACTACAGCCCTCTTTAGCTTGATCGCAGAAATCCTTTGTAATTGATCCAAGATGTTGCAAACCTAAAATGGAAATCATCCTCTTCCCACTTTTGGCTTAACTATTCATTCAATTTAGGGAGTAAGAAGAAACATGCGTTTCTCCTGTAATCCCTGTTTTTGAGCATTATTGAAGCTTGGGTGTTGGTTTTGGCTCCAGTTTTCCATATTTGTCTGTGGTTAAGTCTTTGGCTGTGTCCAGGTTAAAAGATTCTTGTTCAGGTTAAAGGATCCTTATGTGCTTGTAAAGTCCTTCTCAGAACATGCACAAAGTAAAAACCCTAATTTTGCGCACTTGAGTGGTTCAGATGTCACAAAAAATGCAAAACAGTTGGACACATCCAGCCTTTGTCTCTATTACTATACCCAAAGCAGCATGCGCAAGTAACAGTTTTTTCTGTAGGCAGTTGCATAGCAGTCCAGAGAAATAGAAACTAAAAGAAAAATTATGCTTTAATGCATGGTTGTGTTCCTACCAGGCAGCTAGCTTTCATAGTGAGGCCAGCTGAGATGTGATTTTTTTTTTTTTTTTCATGTTCCTAAGGCTTTGAACTTGCTTTGGACACTGATTCAGGTTGGCAAGGTTTATTTTAAATAATAAACACTGACTTTACTCAGCTTTCCTCACATTTTCAACATTGCTTTTCTCTTCGAATGTCTTGTCAAGATGAACCTAGTCTTCACTCCAGGCCTCAACGCTTGCAACAGACCCACTTTCCCTGGGACAGGAACTACTTTTCCCTGTTCCGTTCTGCCTCCCTTCCAGTCAAACATTCACTGAAGCGGATGGTAAGAGCAGCTGCAGCAGGCAAGGGACCTGAATTCATCCTGAAGTTGTAACCATGAAACTTGGGGTGGACACAGCTGGCGTAGAGGAGGTCTGAGCATGACCAGGATTTGTAAGGTGGCAATGAACTTGGGCGCTCTTGTCGACTTAGCAGTCTGTTTTGAGCAAGAGTAAAAGCTGAATCCTAACAACCCAATTGCAAGGGGTGGCTTCGTCTTGCTCTCGCAGTTGAAGGGTGCTGGCTGGCCTGATAATGACTGTGGGAGCAGAGGGAGGCAGGGACTGTGCGCTGTGGTTAAAGTTTTTGTCCCACTGAGACAATACTGTGTTTTCTACCGATCTGGTCTTCTTCCATTTGCTTCTGCTAGTCAGCTCTAATGGTTTGCTTTCTTTTATGTGGCTGCTTTGGTTATATATAATTTATAAAAGGCTGAAATGGACAAAATGAATTTTAAAAAGCTCTTTTGTTCCCTGCTTGGAATGAGTTGTTCGTGATAATCTCAAGATGTATAATTTATGAATCTCCTTTGAAATGCCAGTCCTGCAGTCCTATTTGTATGGTGCAGACATCGAAGCCTGACTGATTTCAGTTAATGTGCAGTCGTACAAGGATGTCTCCTTGCGCAGCTCATTTCAGTCACGGTGTGCTTTCGTCTGAAAAGACCTACATCTCCCCCGCCCATAAGCATACAGTGACACGAGATTGTGTCTGGTCTCCTTCATTTGTGACTTGGGTGCGTGAGTCTTGAATATAAAGGTTAAGAATTTGGTCCCCAAGGAGCTCTGAGGAAACATTTACATACGTCTGGTGTTCAGTTGATGATGAGCGATGATCTGACTTGAGTTACAAATTCTATTTGAAATACATGTGCTCAATTTCTGCACATTATTAATCCTGCACTTGGATAAACCCTGCCTGTAATAGCCCCAAATAGTGTAATTCTCAAATCAGACAGTTCTAATGTTTGGGGTTGCTAAACCAATTCCTTTCAAATTTGATGTTACCACCTATAAAACAGCTGCAAATTCTTTTCTACCTCTTTTTTTCCCCCCCTTTTTCTTTACAAGACCGATTAATCCAAGAGCATGTTACAAAAGACCGAAGTCTTTCCAGTTTGGCAACTCTCTTATTTAACAATTACACTAGTCCTGATACTCCAGACGTTGCTGCCAAGATGTTCAAAAGCAACCAGTAACTTTGGAAGTCTCTCTTCTGGCATGTAAAGGCGGCCGGCCACAGCCAATCAGACCAGTGTGCTGGCTCTGATGCTGGCCAGTTGTGGATGCTGAGAAAGAGTGCAGGAGCTGTAGCTCCCAGTACCCTCTCCCAGCACTTGGCAATACGTGTTAGGGGCTTCTGGAGCACAGAGCTTCGAATGGCTTTGTGTTTGCCGCTTTCTCACACAAACTTTTCTCGTTTGTTCTTGAATCCATGTAACATTTAACACCTGCAGCCTCCTAGGGCAGCTAGCGCTACAGCTTATTTCCACGCCTCGTCAGAAATGCAACCTTTCTTCTGTTTCTTTTGAAACTACCACCTGATTTTTTTCATTTGATGCTCCCTAAATGTTGTGTTAGAGAGATGGTAAACAATTATTCCCCATTTGCTTTTTCCACTCCTCTCTGCCCTGGGTTTTTCCTCTGCTGACTAGAGAGTCCTGGCCCATTAGCTCTTTCTTGTACAGAAACTGCTCCATACTTGGTCCTGTCACTCTTCTCTGTACCTTCTTCCAGGTCTTCTGTGGGGGAAGGTGCTGGAACACTTTAGAGAATCCAGTGCAGATTAATTTATTCAGTAACATGAAAGTAATTTCTGTTTTCTTTTTTTATGCCTTTCCTTTTCAGTCTGATCAACTTAAATGATTTCTTGGCTGCCACTGAATGTGCAGGTCCGTGAGCTCTTTTCCAGTTTGGAGACTTGCTTTTTATGTAAAGTTAACGCTACTTTTCCCACACGCATCCCTTTACATCTAGTAACGCTGATTTTTGTGTGCCATTTTATCACCCCATGTGCAAGAATCTTCCGCAACTCTTTGTGATTGGCTTTCATTTTTATTGCCTTATGTATGGGAGTATCATCACCGGGCTTTATCTCACTGTTCTGCTCTTCGGTCAATTGCTTATAAATTTGTTGAAGTGCAGAGGCCCTGGGTCTCTCAGGAGCCCATTTCTGGGACATCCAACTTTGACTTCATTTTCTCAAGCTTGCCTATCAGGCTGTTCAGACAAATTGGTCTTCAGGAGCTTCTTTAAGCTTTTTTTTGGAAGCTAATGCCTATCGCATTTAAAATCCCTTGGTCTTTGCCACATAGAAGTTGCCTTAAAACGTTTATATGTGTCTTTATAGTCA
Organism: Steatornis caripensis; assembly: GCA_013398225.1. NCBI lineage: Eukaryota > Metazoa > Chordata > Aves > Caprimulgiformes > Steatornithidae > Steatornis > Steatornis caripensis. The sequence continues at coordinate 67,948 of VZSC01016333.1, forward strand.
CTGCGCACTAAAATGTTTAAGAGAAAGTCGTCTTGCTAATTATTCAAGTTTAAGAGCAGCTGAAAAGTAGTGTCAAGGTTCTCCTGAGTGCAGTTTATCCTTTCTGACAATGGAGCTTCACACCCTGCATCGCTTGGTACTTTGACCATCTTAACTGTGTCCTTTTGAGGGAGAAATGGGAGCCCTTTTCTGTAATGTGGACGCTTGGCTTTAGGAGGCTTATTTGTTGAGTCTTCTTATATGTTTATGAAAGTATGCAATTTTAAAATTCAGAATGGCATTACTTTGAATTCATCTATACCTGAGGCAAATGAGCAATATAGCACATTATTTTTTAAAAAACATCACTGTTATTAGCCATGCAGGATTCACACAGGAAACAGAAAATACTTTGGTTTTCCTGTATGTTGTATGCTTTCATTTTCATCACCTCTATATTGAATTTTAAAGATTTATTTTGCATTCACCGCTTAACTCCTGTGATTGAACCGTGTAACTGATGCGGCTTTAAGTGATATTTTTAGCATGGTCCCAAGAAATTATTAAGCTGGTCTCTGTAAGTGTGCTCTGATTTGATTTTGAGTCACATGAAATACTGGCTGGACTAAATGAATGAATGAGGGACTTCTAATTCTCTCAATCTTGGTTTTCCATCTTCTTAAGCAGCAGACTCCTGCTGAGTTTCGGCTATGCTAGCTGTAAGGACAGACAGTGTCTGGCATGTGGCTGAGGAAGGAGGAAGAAGACGTCTCTAATGAAAATCCCTCTTCTCCCCTCTGTGTCCATATTAGTCTGAAAATGTTCCATTTGTTTTCTTTTTTTTCCCCAGGAAGCAGACCTTTTTTCAGGTAACCCTGGCTATGCAGACCCTGGTGTTCAAGTAGAGGAATTCTCAACAGCAACTTCAGCAAAAGGGTGAGTAAAGTCATAGGTAGGAGTCTCCCAGCAGCATGTGTGGTGAATGGGAAATTGTCACCAAAGTCTCTGACGGACCCTAAGACAAAAGCACTTAGGAGGCTAGGGAGCACCGATGTTTTGACCAAGGCATGGTGAAATCTTTGAGTTTCAGGAGGGTAAAAACCTGCAGGAGTACTTGCCTCCCCTCCCCTGGGAAAATATTTCCTAGAGTACTCTCTTTAGGCTGGTGTATATTAAAATTACTTTAAAGCTGCCTGATTTCTCCGGTAATTCCTATATTGAGCTCATTTTAGTGATACGATTTCAGGTTGTTGAGAGATGAATCACAACAGCAAAGTTTATAACACAGGCAAGCACTCATGGGAGAACAGCACCCTTGTCTCTTGATTAATCCTTGTCTATTTACTCATGTCCCTGGGGAAGGGAGAGGAAACACTTCATATTTTGCACAGTTGCGCAGGAAAAGTTACCCTGCAGTTTTGCTGAGAATGCTGTGCAAGGTGAGGGATGCTTCAGTCACGCTGATGTGTATGTGCAAGCAAAGTAGGCATCGGAGTTGTGTCTAAGGAAGCACCTTGTATATCTGCTGTGTGTTTTAGCTTTTCAAAGCTCTATGCCCGCAACAATGAAGCTGACCCCGAGCACAGCTCCTCCCCTGACCTCCCACCTCTTCACTCTGCAGTCCCTTCTCAGGTAAGCAGGAGATTTGCTATGTACCATAACCTCTGCAGCTGATGCTTCGCCAAGGTGCAGGGGTGCACACTCACTCTGGCACGGACCGTGGCTACCTCCGTACATGTGCTCTCCCTGTCCTCAGCGTGTACGTGCAGGTGTGGCTGTGCCCTGCACTCACTGCATCGAAGTGATACTCCCCTGTCTCAGCTTACACGTGATCAGATATAGTCCACAGTGCACTCACAAGTTTGCTACTCAGCTGTAATACAATGCCTGACTGCTCCAGTGCAGTTCAGTGACTGTATCTATACTACTTTGTTGATGTAACAAGCTGTGCATGTTTCTGTAGAGCAAAATCCAACCATTTATACATTCAAATATGAAAGTTAAAGCATCTGCCAGAGAAGGATGGGGGGGTGTGTGTGTGTGTATATGAAGATTGAGTGTATGAAACAGCTGTCCAAAGTCGAGTTTTCTGCGCTCTTGATTTTCGTGTCCAGATGCTCTTCCCTCTTGCTCAAACAGCAGGTGGTGGTGCTCTCCCCCTTTCCTCCAAGCTTTTTAATCAAAGTCTTGTCATCTAAATGATAGGAAAAATCCCTTTTCAACTATACTTGTATTTTGGATAAGAGCTGTGTCTCTCTCGGGATGTCCTGTGCTTTTAGTCCCCTCTTCTAGTTTGACTCTACAAATGTGTTTGTGCACCATACATCCTTCAGCTGTATAAGACAATGGCTTAAAGGCACCTACACACAGAGAATCACTGAATGCAGATAATGTGTATATTCTTTAAATACCTGTTCTCTATCATTGCTTTACAGTAACTCAGTCTTAAACTATAAGCTATTCTTGGTCTTTGGTCATACCTAATGCTCGTTATTAAAAATCGGGGGAATTAAAGAGAGGTAGCAATTAAAAAACCTGAGTGTCTCATTACTTTGGGCTGATGAAGTGAATTCCCTTATCTTGGGCCTCTTGCTTTCACAGCAACAGAAAAAAAGAAGAAAGAAGACGCATAAAGCTTCTTCCTCAGCAATAGACAGCAGACCTAAAGCAGACACTAGACCTTGGCTTTCTTTCCCACATCCCCAGCCAGGTGAGAGTGCACCAGTCAGCTTCTCTGCTTCCGGACTGGATTTCTGGTTGCTGTCACACAGAAGCAAAGCGTGTCATGAAAACCCAGGACAGGCAGGAAATGAACTTGCCTAAGAAGGGAAAAATGAGTGCTTCTGAGTGCTTGGAGATACTCTAAAATGATCAGATTTTGGTACACTGCTGAGTGTAGAAGCCTGTACATTTTTATATCTAATTTTGCGTAAATATATGTATGATTTTCTTTAACACTACTGGATCTACCGTATCAGAGTTCCTGGGCTTGTTGATGTCTTTTTGGGGCTGAGGAATCTCTCTCTCTCTTCTTAAGCTTTCTTCTCCCTTTCTTTCCATCTGTAGAGTTCCCAGCCACGGCTGCTGCCGCCTCATCTTCCCACAGCCTTCACCTCTTAGTGCCAGCTTTTCCTCTGAGAGCTGCTGTGCCCACCAGCAGCATCGGCCTCATCCAGGCAGCGGGACCCGCAGCTGATTATCACTCAGAGTCTGCCGAGTCCATGGATGAGATTCCTGTGGCTCAGACTCGCCTTGGGAGCACGGCCCTTCATAGGCCTTCTAAGAATAACTCAAGCAACTCTCAACACTACTCCTTGTCCACAGACAATCCCAGAGGCCAGAGGAAGAAGAATCTGTATTCTAGGCACAAGGTAAAAAGGAAAAGCTGCCAGCAAGACAGACGCGTGGAACAAGACCTGGAACTTCTGTCTAAGATTCCTGCTGTGTTTGTAAGCAAGAGCAGCGGAGAACCTCATGTCTCTCAGCCCCAGCCCAGCGAGAGCACATCTGAGCCACACCACAGAAAATGCACCAGCAAGCAGCACATGGGCAGACATGATCCTTGCTTTAAGGACATAAGGACAAATACCACAGTGGCCTAGTCATCAGCTTTCCAAAGCCGTAGCCTTTGGGTACAAGGCAGGAGCTTATCTTTCTACTTGTATGTTGCTGTTCAAAGATCTTGATTCCAGTGAGTGCTACTTCCTGGAGGTAGCAACATCTCTTTGCCTGATGCTGTCCATCTTCCAGCAGAACTAGCTGAGAGGCAGTAAAACTGCGTCATTGTTTCTGACTGCTGCCTCTTCCTAGGCCAGGACTGCCCCAGCGCTCAGTTCCACTCTCCTTGTCAAGGGGGAACAGTCTCCCTTGATAGGGATGTGCCCAGGGCTGCGACTGGTTAAGGACTGCAGCGTTAGTACTCCATAGCATGCTGAGGACTCGTCCCTGCGCTGCGTGCTTGCCATCAGACTCCAGTGACACATTTCTCGTACTCGACCAAAGGCAAGTGGCAATAAGGTGGCAAACCTGAGGCAGGCAGGTTGCTAGAGAGAACTCAAGTGCTTTCCACAGGAAAGGCTGTACCCTCCTGGCCCGCTGCACACTAGTACTGTGGTAACTTTCTGGGAGAGCACATGGGGAAGAACAAGGCTGCCTTTCTGCTGTTCTCTGCACACTGAAAACTACATTTCCCATCTGCCTACACCCTGTCAGTCGTTGGATCATGCACAGGGGCTTTAGCAGGTGGTCAGGGAGTAGCCTCAGGATTGCCCTGTCCCTATACGACTTTCCACTGTGCGCCCTCAAGCCCAGTTCACCAGCATGTACTCTGTAAGGCGGTGTAGTTTGACCTGCTCCACCTTCCCAGCAACCTGGGGTGCCCCACAGTGCAGCTTTCTCATCAGAAGCTCAGGGTTACAGCAGGTCCTGAAACCTTTCCATTTCCTGGGCTGCCAGATCCACATCAGTCTGCAGCCAAGCCTGGGGTCTCTGTAGTGCAGAAAAATCCCACAGCAGACACAAGAGCACGTAGCCAGGGCCTCGAGTCACGGTGCCCTGTGCTGGTGCTGAGAAGCAGAGAGCTGTCTGGGCTGCCGCACTACAGCGCCTTGGTTTTCCCTGCCCTCTTGGCTTCCTCAGGCAGCATGTCCTGTTCCAAATTCCTGTCTGAGTGCTGAGGCCAGGGCTGCCAGCAAGCCCAGATCTGCCTAGCAGCCAGCTAACCTCACAGCCTGGGACAACAGCTATGTACACGTCCCGATGGGCTTTGCCACTGCCACGGATGTGCCTGACGTGAATTGTCGTTTGACAGCCGTGACACCTGCACAGTCCCTGCCTCCCCGACACAGCCGGTGCCCTGAGCAGCTGGCTTGGCCGGTTCCACTGTTTCCGGACAGGCCCCCAGCACTGCACGCTGCTGGCATGTGTGAACACATAGGTGCACCAGCAGAGAAGAGGAAGCCTTGGAAGTCTTTATCACCCTACCAAATGTTTTGATGCATGGAAATCACAAACAACCGTTTCTCTAGACTACGGTGGGTGCAGGTTAGGGAAGGACAAGATGAAGCAGGGTGCTCTGTGAGTCAAGCTGAGCTGTTCCTCCCCTCACCTGCCTCAGTCTGCAAGCATTCATCAGAAATGGTTCAGAGCAGGACAGGACATCTGGGGACAAATGCTCTTTGGGCGCAGCCAACACAGCTCAGGTGGGCTGGACTCCCAGGTTTGATGTACACGCTTTCCAGCCTGGCTGCTGCCTGTTGTCCCAGTGTTCATGCTGGCTTCTGCGCTGCTCTGAGGTCTGTGCAAAGTCCACTTTCCCTGGAGCTTTAGGCCCAGACAGTTTTCCTTCTGGAGAGCTCACTTCAGCACAGAGAGGCAGGAAGGTGCCTGCTGTATGTTGAAAGCCTCAGCCTGTTCCAGGAGCATCCCCTGAATGCTGGCAGCTGGCCCAGCTCCCTCGGGAAGCACTCTGGCACTATCACCTGGCCAACACTGTGCTGTGTGGGGGGTCATGCAGTGGACATTTCAAGTAGTGCTTGCCTTCAAGAAGTGCTGCAGCTGCTCCTGGAAACGTGATCCTTCCAGAGCTGAAGCTGGAGTAGGGGGGAGTCCTCCCTTTGCTGGAGGGTTTATGGAGTAAGTTTGGCTCATAGACAGGACCATCCAGGCTGAGCACTCCCTGGGACAGTCCTTGGGAAATTCTGGCAAGGCAGCGTAGATATGATCCCTGACCCCAGGCTTCTTTAAAGGACTGTTTTACCATCCTCTGTTGTTTTTGACTTCTGAAAGAGCTTGGATGAGGAACCTTGACTCTTCATCGAGTTACGTGAGCCATTGATCAACAAAAGTGTAGCTGTTGAAGTCGTTACGTCTAAATTTGCAGGAACGGTTTGCATGTGGTCACACTCCTTGCAGCTTCCCTTGCTGCTGTAGCAAGGTGGCGTGACCCTTTGGAAGAGCAGGCGTGTGTTCAACCAACCCTTGTGGACCAGCAGATGTGGCACTGCTTGTCTGCAGAGACCAAAGCATCTACTCACTGATGGATCCTGGTTAGACAAAGTCCTTCCAGTTGTTTCTTCTCACAACCGCTGTCACCCAAGAGAACTACACCCAGCAGTAATGCTGGGCTCAGGGTTTTCAAAGGCCAGCTGTCCCTCCACCCAGAAAGCATTGGTAATTTCTCTCCAGCAGGTGCCCCCAAGCAAACCTCATGTTTTCTTACCCTCTGTCCATGCAGAACATGTCCAAAAGTCATTTATGGAGCTCTTTAGTAGCTCTGTCCATAATAAAATTTTCTATGCCCTTTGCTAAATAATTTTCTCCTCTTTTGCAGTCATTCGTTGATCTGCCCATTGATGGCCACCCCAACTTTTCCCTGCTCCTCTGATGTCCCAGCTGGGCTTAGCACCTTCCCCTGTGTATGAGTGACAGCAGTCACCTCTCTGTAGGTCTCTATGGGCTGCCTTCCCTGAGGGGTGGGGGGTAGGCCACCTTCTCCAGGAGGTACCTAACTCCAGCCTGGTTTCCGTGCTGCAGCAGGACGAGCACCACATGGAGGAGGCCAATCCGGCCACGCACCGTGCTGCCGGAAGGCTGCTGCGCCCGTTGAGGTGAGTGGAGCTGGGGTTCCTGGTCTATCCTATGGCCAGGGAAAGAAAGGTCTGGCACGTCCCGAGGTGGCAGGTTCTGAGCACAAGCTGGGAAGGAAGGCGATGTCCTACGCTGCTAGCGTTTTGCTGGGACGTGACCCTGTCCAGGAGCATGAGGCTCACCCTCAGGTTCACCGTTTAGTTGTGGCAGGCAGGATGGTGTGCGCCGCTGGGCATTTGATTCTGGCTGGGTTTTGTGTTTTCATCACAACCACAGGAAAGGAGGGCTGTTGAAGATGCTTTTTGGGTACCCAAGAGTGACCATCAGAGAGCTGGGTAAGGTGACAGCAGAATTCCTGATGCCTNCAAAAATGGTGAGGCTGAGCTGGTTTTAGCTCCTGGGAGAACGGCTCTCTGCCCCAGGTCGGTTCCCACCAAGGACAAACCTTCGCAAGTGCAGTTCAGCATATCAGCTGAGGTGTTTCATGCTGGGACAGCCTTTTGCAGATGCTGCTTTGCAATATACACGTGCCCTCAGGAACCTGGCTTTGGGTGCTGTGTGTGGTATCCCACAAAGTCATGGAAGTTTTCCATGGCAGGCAGCTGGTACCCTTCCAGGATGGTCACAGCAGGGGCAGGCACAACCTGGGCTCACTTCTTGCCCACATCATATCTGTCCTGTGACCCTAATGCTGATACCTGCAGGTTCAGGTGCCGAGGACGCTTCTGCTGCGCAGGCGAGGCATAAAGCTGCTGCCCTGGCTGAGGCAGCTCCACAGTAACCTGTGGCAGCAACCAAAAGGAAAGAGGCACATTAGGGTACTGTGGCAGAGGCCAGCATGCGGGCAGAGCGGTCCTGGCCACTACGCCAGAGGATTGAAATGACCGCGAGCTAGGGCCTTGCTACAGCCTGAGTGACCATCAGAGAGCTGGGTAAGGTGACAGCAGAATTCCTGATGCCTTTGGCTCCCCATCGCTGCAGAAACATTCAGGTCTGCCATCCCTGAGCACCTTCTCTGGCGCTAAATAAAAGGGTTTTCTGCCAGGGCCTGGACTCTCCCATCAGCAGGAGGCGGCACCCTGGACCGACCGTTTCCACCACGCGATGCTGTGGCTCTTTATTAGGAACAAGCAATGCATTTGCAGGATAGCGACAGCTTTGCCGCGTCCTCTAAACTAATAAATCACTTTCCCTGTCTGCTCACCAGCGGCCGTGCCAGGCCTCGCAGCGCGTTCCTGTCTCAGCGCTGGCGTGGGACAGATGCCCTGCTTGCTTTCATCTCTGGGTGTGACTCAAGTTTTGTGGTTTTCTCTTTGAAGTCAAGGGGGCCGTCCTTTGGGGAATGGTTTTTGGCAAGTCTGTTCCGGGCTCTGCTTTCCACACGTCCTGAGAGCATCTCAAGCAGCGGCCTTGAATTGCAGAGGGGAGAAGGAAGCTCCTGCCAGAGGATGGAGCGTTTTTCCCCCTCCTCTCTGCCCTGTGCATCGCAGCCAGGAGCCCAGCTTGAGTGGCAGACCCCCCTCGGCTCTGCACGCTGCCGGCACACCCGGCATGCGCACACGCACGCAGCGTTCACGCTGCCCCTTGGCCGCAGCTGAGCCCGGTTAATGCCTTGTGGACGCGCTGTTGCTGGGGTTACCGTATACTTACTGCACAACCTCCGAAACACTTCCCTCTGTTTTGTAGCAACTTGGGCTAGAGAAGCAGCCGTTCCCGCATAACCTCATCCCAGGCCAGATGGGAAGAAGAGGACGGAGGGTGAGCGCAGAGGGTGCTGCGAGCTTGCCCTTGTGCTCTGGTGCAAGCTCTGAGCTGCACACCTGCGCAGTCTCAGCACTCGAGGGCCCTGCATGAAGGCGGGGAGACAGGTATGGTCCTAGCAGGGACAAGTCCTGCATCAGTNCAGCCGAGCCAGCAACTCATTCCTGAAACGATGACTCTGGGGAGCCCACGGTGCCCAGCCCCGGGAGAGGTGAGAGGCGAAGAAGATGGAGGGTGAGTGCAGAGGGTGCTGCGGGTTTGCCCTTGTGCTCTGGTGCAAGCTCTGAGCTGCACCCCAGAGCAGTCACAGCACTCGAGGGCCCTGCATGAAGGTGGGGAGACAGGCATGGTCCTAGCAGGTACAAGCCCTGCATCAGTGTCACTGAGCTGTGAGCCTCAGTGTGTCCCGGGTAAGCGCTGGACTCACACAGCTCATTAAGCTTCCTGGGGCAGGAGGCAGCCTGGGAACATCCTGACCTTTTTGAGGAATTGCAAGAAGGTCTCTGGGGAGCTGGGTGCACTGAGCTGTGTCTGTGCTCCTCCATCACATCACAGGACCTGTGCAACCTCGTCCTTGGCTCCTGCCCATGCCTCTGGCTCCGGACCAACTCACAGCCTTCTCCCAACCTTCCTTTTCCGGGCTGCAGGAGGAACAGCAGGAGCTGGCCAAGGGCCATGCTCCATCCCAATGGTGCTGTCATGGTGACAACAAACACACGACAAACCCCGGCCCTTAGGAACCGAAACCTGACCTTGCTCAACCTGACCCCGTGGGCCAACTCGCCAGCCCTGGCTTGGTGCCCCACTCTCCCCATGTGCCACCTCTGGGCCCCTCGGGCTCTGCAGCCCCCATGGCTGGCTGCAGCTCTGGTAGAAGAGCTGCCAATGTGCCCAGCCCCGGCTCAGCTCCTGACTGCTGCCAGCTCGGTGAATCCAGGCTCTTGTGCTGCCTGCTGCTGCCAAACCCTGCCAGAACTGCTGCGGGCTGAATGCTCCAGCCACTGTTACCTGGGCCCCTCTCCAGAGCCATCAGCTGGAAGCAGAGCCAGAGACACCAGCTTTGGTGAGGAGTTGCATGGCAAGCTAAGGACAAGGCTGTACCTTCAGCAAGGCTTAACCACCCTCCTCGACACAGCAGCCCCAGTTCTTGCCCTCTCATTAAAGCAGAGAGCGGGTGAGCAGCTGTTCCCCACTTTCTGTGGGGTGGGACGACAGCCCTAGGTCCTTGCTGGCCTGGGTGGAGGCTGGTTTAAATTCCCGCTTCACAGTCAGCCACTGTAACCTCTGAGCCGCTGCACGTTGGGACCTGCTTTCACATTTTATGAAGAGCGGGAAGCATGCATGTTCAAGACGGAGTCCTCCTGGTGCCGCCTCCTCCGTGCAGTGCCTGGGCTCTCCAGCCATGTCTGAGGTCTACCAGGACAAGTCAGACAGAGGAGAAACCCTCTTTGGTGAGTTCTGCCCGGGCTCTGGCATCAGGTTGGTCCAGCCCTTCTACATAAGCCTCCACACCTGACCTACCCACCCTTGACTGTCCCCTCTGGGATGCCCTTGCCACTTGGCAGCCATGGGTTTGCCTCACAGTGTTGCCTCTGGCTGGGTTGCGAAACAGCAGCTCCTGCCGATGGACGGGTCACAGGGCTGGTTGGGGGACTTGACAAAGTGGGGTCCTTGTGTGGCTGCGACCATCTGGGGCTACCCAAAGTGGCCAGGTGCTGTGCCATGCCTGCGTCGTCTGACACCAGCCNCTCTCCAGAGCCATCAGCTGGAAGCAGAGCCAGAGACACCAGCTTTGGTGAGGAGTTGCATGGCAAGCTAAGGACAAGGCTGTACCTTCAGCAAGGCTTAACCACCCTCCTCGACACAGCAGCCCCAGTTCTTGCCCTCTCATTAAAGCAGAGAGCGGGTGAGCAGCTGTTCCCCACTTTCTGTGGGGTGGGACGACAGCCCTAGGTCCTTGCTGGCCTGGGTGGAGGCTGGTTTAAATTCCCGCTTCACAGTCAGCCACTGTAACCTCTGAGCCGCTGCACGTTGGGACCTGCTTTCACATTTTATGAAGAGCGGGAAGCATGCATGTTCAAGACGGAGTCCTCCTGGTGCCGCCTCCTCCGTGCAGTGCCTGGGCTCTCCAGCCATGTCTGAGGTCTACCAGGACAAGTCAGACAGAGGAGAAACCCTCTTTGGTGAGTTCTGCCCGGGCTCTGGCATCAGGTTGGTCCAGCCCTTCTACATAAGCCTCCACACCTGACCTACCCACCCTTGACTGTCCCCTCTGGGATGCCCTTGCCACTTGGCAGCCATGGGTTTGCCTCACAGTGTTGCCTCTGGCTGGGTTGCGAAACAGCAGCTCCTGCCGATGGACGGGTCACAGGGCTGGTTGGGGGACTTGACAAAGTGGGGTCCTTGTGTGGCTGCGACCATCTGGGGCTACCCAAAGTGGCCAGGTGCTGTGCCATGCCTGCGTCGTCTGACACCAGCCCAGGCACTCGCCTCCAAGGTAGGAGGTAAAGTCAGTGAGCCCAAATCACAGGCTTGCAGAGTTGGCTGGTGGTCACTTCTGGAGCTCTCCAGACCCTGCTCCAAGCCAGGATCAGTATGAGCGGGATGCTCGGGGCTTTGTCCAGTCAGGAGCAGGCAGCAAGGTCCCAGCAGAGAACACGTGCCCCTCAGCCAAGAGGGGGGAGGTTGTCACTGAGGCCATACCTCAAAGCAAAGGGCTGTGGGTGCAAGAGCAGAACTGATACCCCTGGGGCACCACAGCCATGGGGACACCTGTGTTTGTCCTTGCCCCGCAGCTCCTCTGCACAGGGACCAGGGCAGACCACAGGGTGCCAAAGGCTCCCTGTGTTGTTCAAGCTGCTGCCCAGCTCCCCAAGCTGCTGATTTACCTGCAGGACCCTGCACGGCAGCAGCAAACCACATGCATCAGTGTGAACAACCCCTGGTGATGCTGCGGCTGGCCGAGCATGACACCCTGCACCTGCCGGAGCGAGGCCGGGCTGTTGCAAGTCAAGTTTAGTTGACTGAATTCTTTCAACTGTATTCTCTCATCTGAATAGTCTTCGTCAGCATCAGTAACTAAAGTTGTTGAAGCCTTAGGCCACAAGCTGCAAACTTCCACCTAGAGAAGTTGAACTTCTCTTGAACTGTGCCCTAGGTGCATGAAGGAAGGCCCTGAAACCAGTGCAAATGGGAAGATACGGAAGCCACAACTGCCAGCAGAAGCTGCAGCCCGTCCAGATAAGAAACAGCTAGTGGCCTGCCTGGAGACCAAGAAAGAGTCCATCAAAGAACAAGACCCCAGACCAGAAATTACCTTTGCACCAAGAGGTGCGTGCATGGCACATGAAAAGCATGCCAATTAATATTGACATATTAGTATTTTTTTCCTACAATCTGACATCTAAGCCTTTGCTGCAGGAAACCTAGGGTGAAGAAACTTCTTTAGCAGGGGAGCGCCGAGCTCAGAGACGGCTCTGTGCAAACAGCTGAGGTGGGGCTGTGACTAAGTGATGTGGCTCGTGTCGGGACTCCATGGCAACCACAATATTTGGGTGCTGCTTCAGCCCACAGCACCCGTCGGGAGCCCCACATGTGGTCGGGCTCTGGGCAAGGGAAGCCAGCAGCCATGACGGGCAGTGCTGGCATGTGCCTGGCTGCCCCCAGGGCTGCTCCAAGGTGTTCCACCGGGCCATGCGGAGGGCATAGGTGCTCGCTGTGGTGCCCAGCACGCCAGAACGGTTGCATTTGTCCCCACAGCCTCGGCAGTGGCCTTTGGTCCATGGTGTCACCTACCAAGAGGAGCCTGTTCCTCTGGGGAGGGGCGTGCTGGCTGTGTGGTGCAGCGAGCAGGGCTGTGGGGCAGAGCACAGAGGGGCTGCCGGGGGGAGCCTGCGGTGGCAGAGTGGTGGAGGAACCTCACGAGGTGGTGGAGGGGCTTTGTGGGGTGCCAGTAGGGCCTCTGGGGTGGCAGAGGGGCTTCATGAGGTGGCAGAGGGGCTTCATGGGGTGATGGAAGGACCTTGTAGGGTGGCGGAGCGGCTTCGTGGGGTGCTGGCAGGGCCTGTGGGGTGGCGGAGTGGCTTCGTGGGGTGGCGGAGGGGCTTCATGGGGTGATGGAGGGACTTTGTAGGGTGGCGGAGGGTCTTTGTGGCGTGGCGGAGGGTGTCCCAGAGGTGGTCCCGGTCCGTGGCGGCTGCCCCGGCTCCGTCTCCCCGCCCCAAGGGCGCTCCCCGGCAGTGCCGCGGCCCGGGGCCCGCGGGAGGGGGCGGCTCGGAGCCCCGTGCGGGCGCGGCCCGCGGCCCCTCCCGTCGCCATGGCGGCGCCTTAAACAGGCGGCGGCGGCCGCGCCCCCCGCCT
>VZSC01016333.1:80893-127251 GCA_013398225.1 Steatornis caripensis
GCTGCTCCTTCCGTGCCCACTCTCCGGCTCCCGGCGAGGCCCCGGGGGCCCAGCCCAGCCCCGCTCCTCGCCCAGGCCTGCGGCCCGGTACCGCGCCTCGGGGTGCTGGAGCCGCCGCTGGGTACCGCCGCGCCCGGTCCCGGCTGAGACGCCGGGGGTGCTGAGCGCGTGGCGAGGGGCGCTGAGCTGACAGGGTGAGGCTGCGAGGCGACAGCGAGCGGGGAGCCGGGGCGGAGGCGCAGAGACCCGTCTGCAGCTTGGCACCCCGGTGCTGCTGGCTGCGGGGCACCGCGCTCGGCCCAGCCGTGGCGGGGGCAAGCCGCAGAGCTGGGGTGCTGCCAGCCGCAGGCAGGTGACGCGGCCGTTGGCAGAGCCAGCGGACGGACGAGCGGCGAGACTGGAGGCAGGCAGCGGTTTTTCGTGATCGGCGAGCAGGAGGAAGGCGGCCGCATTGCGTCACTCCCGGAGAGCGCTCCCGAGGGGACAGGCCGACGCGCTCGCTCCCCGCCAGCCTCTGGAGCCGGCAGCCTCGCCGCTGACGGCTCTCAGTCGGAACCCCCATCCCCCTGGACGCCTCTCGGCTGTTGGCTTCAGGCTTCACGCGACGCGTGCAGGCGCTGCCAACGCCCCACGCCTGCCGCAGTGCCCCCGCCCTCGCCACCCTCCTTCTGCCCTCGCGGACCTGAGAGCAGAGCTGGCTGAGCTCCGCCGGTGCAGCCAGCCAGAGCCTGGGCAGTAACGGGCCCCTCTGCCCCGATCCTGCAGCCCCATGGCCGGGAGTGCTGACATGGCGTCCCTGGAAGAGAGCTTCCGCAAGTTTGCCATCTACGGTGACACCAAGGCTACGGGGCAAGAAATGAATGGGAAGAACTGGGCCAAGCTGTGCAAAGACTGCAAAGTCACTGACGGCAAAAGCGTCACCAGCACCGACGTGGACATTGTCTTCTCCAAGGTGAAGTAAGTGACTCGGCTTTTCGGGGCCTCCAGCCGCTCAGAGAGGGGGATGATCGTGCGGTGTGGGCAGGACGGTGGTGCCTGGGCGTGGTGGTCCCCAAGGAGGTGTGGTACTCTGGCTGCATGCCTAGGCCATCCAGGGTCCCTGCATCGTGGAGCAGTGGGTGCTGCCCTGTGGCGTCCTGCCTTAGGGGAGTTTGTGGGGCTGCTTTTGCAAGACCTAATAATAACTTAAGCCAAATTTGGGGGGTGGGAGGCTCAGATTTTGGTGCAGGTGCTGTGCCCCTGCTCCCGATCCCAGGCATCGGGGTGGGCCTGGCTGGTTCTGCCAGGTTCCCATCTAGCAAGGAGGGGCACAGGGTGCAGTGGAGGGTGCTCAGGGGTGTCATGTGGGATGCGGCACGGCCCATCTCTGGGCCTGGTCAGCCCACACCTCAGCTTGGGGAGGACTCTGGTCCTTGGAGGTCACAGGGGCATCTAAAGAGCTAAAGGCACCTGGGGCTGCTTTTGGAGTCCTCGAGGATACGGTGACACCTGATGCTCTGCACTAGGGTGCAGGAGCAAGGATGGATGGAGAACCTGCTCCCTCCATGCCCTCTGTCCAGGCATCCCCTTGTTCCCTGGTGGGGCCAGGAGGGTCTGAGCACCAGGAGGTTTTTGGCACATAGCAGGGTGGGTTACTGTTCTGCCCCAGAGACAAGGAGCTCATGGGAGAGATGCTCTGTGCATGTCCTAAATTTAATTAGAGAAAGACTGATGCCTGCCAAGGGAGAGAGGGAGCTGGGCACTCTGTGCAGGCTGGGAGCAGTGGGAATGGATGCGTGTCCCCTCCTGCCACCAGCACCCAAGTCCCGGGGCACTTCCACACAGGGGTGAGGTTTTTTGGCACCAGGGATTTTAACAACATGTGGCTGAAAAGCTCCTGGAGCTCAGCACCAGCTGTGCCCAGACAGACCCATTCAGCTGGGATTGCCCTGCCTGTAGCTACATTTTGGAGGTGGCGAGGGGCCTGGGGCTGGTGGAGGACAAAGCCGGGGTCTCCCTGATGCCGCTCATCCCAGTGCAGCTCATCCCGCTCAGCCCTGTTTGGAGGCGCAACCTGAGGATGTGATTATGGCACCGTGGATCTTGTGCTTGCAGAGGGAAGACAGCCCGCATCATCAACTATGAGGAGTTCAAGAAGGCGCTGGAGGAGCTGGCCCCCAAGAGATTTAAGGACAAGAGCAAAGAGGAGGCGTACGAAGCCATCTGCCAGCTGGTGGCAGGGAAGGAGCCCATTAATGTGGGCGTCACAGTGAGTGAAGAGCCCCTCGGCTACTGGGAGCAGGAGGCATGGTCGGGAGGGGAGGACAGAGCTCTGCCTGCAGAGCAAATGCTTTCCAGGGGACCCCATGGCCCTGAGTGGGCAGGGGATTGCACAGGTCCCATGGGCACTGGGTACACGGCAGTGTCCTCAGTGGGTGTCAGGAGCTTGCGCAGGGCAAGGGGTGAAGGGGGGGGATGGGGCATATTCTTGACTCCCGTGTCCTGTCTCCCCACCGCAGAAAGCCAAGACGGTGGGGGCTGTGGAGAGGCTGACGGACACCTCCAAGTACACGGGGTCCCACAAAGAGCGCTTCGATGAGAGCGGCAAGGGCAAGGGCAAAAGCGGGCGGGAGAACATCGTGGACACCAGCGGCTACGTCAGTGCCTACAAGAATGCGGGCACCTACGATGCCAAAGTGAAAAAGTAGGGACGGGTGCCCGTGGCACCCACTGCCGCCCCGGTCCCTGTGCGTCGGCCACGGGGCCGGCGCTCACGTCAGCTCGCGTGACATGGGGCCCAGGAGGCTGCGCTGGGGCCAGCCCCAGGCTGGCAGGATGTCGGCCGCCCAGCGCTGATGTGATTGGGAAAGTCACCGGGCCGTGTGCTCTGCCCCAGTGCTATGTCTGTCCCCACCCTGTGCTGTGACCCCCCAGCCCCTCCTGTCCCCCCGTGCTGTCAGCCCCAGCCCCTGCTGCTGGCAGCACCCACTGTACTAACAGCGCTGTTCCTCAGGGCTCCCCTGCCCTGCTGGCACCCACACCTTCCCTACCTCAGCCCCGGCTTTCGGGGCACCCTCCCTGCCAGTCCCTCCAGGCACTGCAGCTTGTTTTCCCTGCAGACCTCCCGCGGGCCTGCCTTAACCCCGCACCATTTATACCACAGCCGCCTCCTTCCTTCCCCATGGATGCCTGCCTGCGCGGTGCCCTCACCATGGGGCTGCCCAGCTTTGCTGCTTGCCCAGCACTGCAGGAGGCTCAGACCCTGTGGAGCTGTAGGTGCCAGTGCTGCTGGGGTGCTCCCAGCCTGGCCCCGGGATGCACCCCAGGAGACCTTCGTGTTGCCTGGCCGTTGGCAAAGGTCTCTGACCTGAACCGCCGTGGCCTCCCGCTGCCTTCATGAAGCCCAAGCCAAAGGATGCTGCAGACCCGCGCTGTAACCCGGCTCTGCAATAAAATCCCGTCCGCACTGACGCCCCCGGTCTGGTTGTGTTCGGCGGGACCGAGCGGCGAGAGCCCGTGGGTTCGGCCCTGGCCGCCGGCGGTTTTGGCAGCTCCTGACTGGCCCCAAGTTGCCTGAGCAACTGCGAGCACACAAACACGAGCGCCTGGCTCCCGTTCCTGCTCTGTTTGCAACCAAACACACGAGCTCCTGGTAACGAGCTCTGGGATGGGATGGCGGCTCTGGGACAGGGTGGCTGCTGCTGCAGGCGCTTGCGTGCACAAGGCTGGGTGCAGGCACTGCCACCTTGATCCCAGGCACTGGCAGAGCCTGCCACAGTGCTGCCACGGTGGCAGTGCCAGGCTTTCCAGCTAGATACCCACCTCGGTGCTCATCTGTTCGGAGCCAGGCTCCCTAAATAACCCACAGGGGTTATTTCACAGGTGCCTCAGCCACAGCACTGGCACTGCCCACGCCACAAGGGATGTGCTGGCGCCACGCACGTGGCCTGGGTGGGCTTGCTCCCCACCATTGCACAGCCCTGCACCTTCTGCATCCTAGCCACCTGCTTTTTAAAACACAGGAGAAGGAAGAGGTGGTTGTCTCCTGGGCGGATTGCATCCTCACCTCACAGTGAGGGGCTACCAGTGGCACGCTGGAGGTGAGGGCTGGGGGGATATTAGCCCTCCTTTGAGCAGGTCAGAGGGAGTTTGTGGCTGGCTGTACCCCTAAATGCTCTTCCTGAGATCCTTCAAAAAGTTGTTGGTAAGGGGGGGGGGAGCTTTAACCCTTTCCTGACTCCATTGCCCAGCTGCAAAAATGGGGTGCAAAATTCCCAGGGCAGGCTGTCCCTGCATTGCCTTGTGGTCTGTGGCGGTGCCATCCACAGCCCCAACCTTGCACGCAGACTTGGAGGCTTTGTGAAGGAAGAACATTTTGTGAAGAGGTGAGCAGGCCAGGCCCCATGGGACTCATCCCCTGCCTGTACGTGGCTCTGGTCGGGACCTGGTGGTGGAGCAAAGAGGGGTACCCATGTCAGGTCAGCGCTGAAGGGGACTTGTGGGTGCTGACACGCTTTTGATACTGGGAAATCAAGCCTGGGAAGGGGATTTCTGCCTGATTTTAAGCTTGCATGTGGCAAGAGCAGCAGCTGTGGCATCCCCATGTCCAGCAGCACAGCACAGTTCCTCCCCCAGGTGCTCACCCCACCTCTGCCTCTGAGGCTGGGGACCCCAGCACCTCAGCTGTCCACCTCGCGGCTGCTGAACGCCCACGGTTTGCAAGTCAGCAAGGAGGGTGGATGAGTCCTCACTTGGGAGTTAGCTCTGTAAGTTCATCTAGAAGCAAGGGGAGCTGAGCTGCCGGTGCTTAAGTGATGGAGTAGCCAGGGCAGGGACTGTGGGACCTCCCCCTGGACAGCCAGCTTGGCTGAGCCTGACTGTCAGTTTGTTGCATCCTGCTCTGAATCCTGAAGAGAAGAGGCTTCTTTGCAGCCTTTGAAGCCATGGCAGAGGTCATACAGTGGCTAGCAGTTCCTACGCACTACCAAACCCCCCAACCTAAAGGTGCTCCTTACCTGCTCTAGCTCCTCATCAAGTTCACCGCCGCTCACTCCACAGCTTACATGGGACTGACTTACCCCCCCGACCTTATTGTTCCAAAGGAGGCAGCTCCAGAGTGTGAGCTGAGTGGTGACGGTAGCAATGGCCAGACCGCTCTCACGAGACTGGTTGGCACCGCCTGGTCTGGTATCTTGGTTCTGCCAAGCCAGCCCCAGGAGAATTAGTGCTGGCAAAGACCCAACAGAGTCTAACGGCTGCAAAGTGCCTAACATCAACCTGAAAAGAAGTCAGTCTTGCCCTGAAGTGATGGGAACAGCTTCCTGGGAACAACAAGATGTTGGTTTGGGTCTTCACCAAAAATAGAAAACTTTCTAAATATCAGTGTTGTGATCTCCTGGGGAGCTGTGGGCTGTGTGTGTGTACAAGGCTCTCCCCATGCGTGCTTGCAGGAGGGTGTGAAGGCCCTTTAGGAAAAGCATCTGAAGTACTGTGGCTGTGATCTGCATTACGGATACATCATGCAGTCCCTATGCGTGGTTGAAGCCAGGCAGGGACACGGCCTCACAGGGAGGTAAGTGCCTTTAAACATCATTCTTCATGACTAATGTGGGCAGGAAAGTGGAGGTCCCCAGGACAGTTGGCACTGGAGCACGGGATGGATGAGGAGAGGCCAAGTTGGGGTGCTTAGCCCTTGAAAAGACAGACTATAACCTGAAGGAACTTCCATGGGACCAGCAGCTCTGGCTGTTTTCCCGGTGAAGCCTGAAGCGGTGCCACAGGCTGCTGAGACAGCAGAGACCTTAAAATATTAGTTGTAGAACTACTTTCTGTGATGAAAAGTGACACAGCCCAAACAAAAGGGCTTGCAGCCATTTCCCCTGCACTAATGAATTTGCTCTGGCCAAACATTTGCTCTGAGGTTGGCTCCACAGCAGCTCAAGAAAGACGTTTTGCAGCCGGTGCATAATTCCCTGACAGTGGAGGAGCCAACGGGTGGAGGGTGTCTCGGCCAGTATTTATGCTCTTTGCACTGACCCAAGCCCCAGGCATGGGGCTTCTCATTTGTTTCTTCCCAGTGGCTGCTCTCGGGCCCCGCTCCTGCAGTGGAGTGGCATGCCAGACCTCAGCCCCAACCCTGCCACCACAAACACTCACCTGCTCCACTATTTTGGACAAATGGACAAGCCCAGACACTCTTACAGGCTGGTGTCCCAGCTTGCCAGTGAGACATGCGGCCCAGGAGGCTAAGCTGAGTGGTTATGATGAATTTAGCTGTAAAATGTGTTCTCTGCCCTCAAGGTCACTTCCCTAGAGAGTTTCTAAAATCATCTGGGGTCACATCTGACGTGCTGTCGAAGTGTGAAGCAAGTTGTGTGCCTGGGATGCGGGATGTGGCTCCTCTGAGAGGTCATTTTTCTCTGAGATGAGTGGCTTGACCAGAGATACTGATGAGGACTGATCACTCTGTTCCTCAAGGACACACATTCACTCCTAGAAGAGTGAGACCATGGATGCCAATGAGCCTTTCTGTCCCTGTGTAGGAGAACCAGGTAGAGCTCATAGATGTCGCTGTTCCAAAAAACTGCTCCCTCAGCAAGCATCCCTCTGCTGAGTGTATTTGTGCTGGCCCTTGGTCTCAGGCCAGGCAAAACAGCTTCCCTACTGAGCTGTACCTGCGCGGCCTTCCTCAGTACTTTTCCATTTCACTGCTAGTCTTATGGACAACGCTTTCCAAAACACACAGACTGGGCTGTAACTCGTATTCAGACAAGACTCAGAGAGCAGCTTGTATCCTGGTGGGTCAGGCGCTTTTTCAGAGGCGGCCGTCTAAACCTGAGACTAGAATTCCAAATCCTTGCAGTTAGTGCACCGAGATACTGGGTTGACCCTGAACGTTACATGCAATACTTCATCGCCAGCTATGTGTCACCAGCAATATGCCGGAATACTCATTCAGGGAGGGAATTCAATTAACTAAATTACCATCTTCCCAGCACGGCATAGTTTCAAATAAAATCTTATTATGCAGGAGACATCACCACTTTTTGTTAATATAATAACTGTGGCAGAAGCGTAAGAACACAGGGGAAGATAGTAGCAGGAAGTTGTAGAGAAATAAAAAAAAATAAAGCAAGGATGACATTCATGAGGTTTAAATACAGCATGAGATTTCATACAAGCCCAAACTGAACACGATCGCTGTTTAATGTCTATTTTGTTCCCTGTACAGAGGACAATTGCATAATTGAAGTGCAGTACTGACCAGAGCCATGTGCTGATGGTACCAATGCAGCTCATCCTCGCGAGGATGATTCTCACGGCTGGTGCATTTCTCAGCTGGAAGAGGTGTTTTGTGAACCGCGTGGCTGCTGTCTTTAGTCAACTGCTACAGCGGGATGGTTTATGGACATTAACCAACTCGGCAAGATGGTTGCAGAAAAAAATATTAAACGATGAGCATGCATTCAGGAGAGCAAACCTGCTATAAGGTTTTTTTCCAAAACTGATACATTGATTTCCATTTATTTAAAATCACATTTTAAAACATTTGTACTTGGAACTCTAAGCTTGGAGCTTAGAGCTCTGTATTTCAAGATGACTAGAACTACAGCTATGATTCATTCAAAGATTTCATGCATAGCTGGCTTACAATCATTAATTACTGACAGAAACTATTCGAAGAGATTGACAGCATGTGCTAAGACAGCTGGAAGCACATCAGTGGAGTCTATGATTACAAAAGGCAAGTATCCTCTCCCTCAATTTGACCTGAGATTCTTTTTCTTTAAAAAGCTGTTTCATCAGACCCAGAATATTCCTGAGTTTCTGCTCACCAAACCGGCATTTTCATCTCTTGGCTTAAAAGTCTGTAAGCAGTTCCAGCCTCCTGAAGCATACAGTGCGCACTAATGATCACCAAAATCGCTTGCTCATGTGTCAAAGCCCTGAATTCATCCATTCGCCGTCGGCGCAGGGGTATTACAAGAAGCATGGCTGATGGAGGGCTAGAGTAGGTCTGCTGGATCACAGCTTTTCATAGCTTTTCAGTCTCTCACAGGGTGGGTAGGCCACCTTCTCCAGGAGGTACCTAACTCCAGCCTGGTTTCCGTGCTGCAGCAGGACAAGCACCACATGGAGGAGGCCAATCAGGCCGTGCACCGTGCTGCCGGAAGGCTGCTGCGCCCGTTGAGGTGAGTGGAGCTGGGGTTCCTGGTCTATCCTATGGCCAGGGAAAGAAAGGTCTGGCACATCCCGAGGTGGCAGGTTCTGAGCACAAGCTGGGAAGGAAGGCGATGTCCTACGCTGCTAGCGTTTTGCTGGGATGTGTCCCTGTCCAGGAGCACAAGGCTCACCCTCAGGTTCACCGTTTAGTTGTGGCAGGCAGGATGGTGTGCGCCGCTGGGCATTTGATTCTGGCTGGGTTTTGTGTTTTCATCACAACCACAGGAAAGGAGGGCTGTTGAAGATGCTTTTTGGGTACCCAAGAGTGACCATCAGAGAGCTGGGTAAGGTGACAGCAGAATTCCTGATGCCTTTGGCTCCCCATCGCTGCAGAAACATTCAGGTCTGCCATCCCTGAGCACCTTCTCTGGCGCTAAATAAAAGGGTTTTCTGCCAGGGCCTGGACTCTCCCATCAGCAGGAGGCGGCACCCTGGACTGACCGTTTCCACCACGCGATGCTGTGGCTCTTTATTAGGAACAAGCAATGCATTTGCAGGATAGCGACAGCTTTGCCGCGTCCTCTAAACTAATAAATCACTTTCCCTGTCTGCTCACCAGCGGCCGTGCCAGGCCTCGCAGCGCGTTCCTGTCTCAGCGCTGGCGTGGGACAGATGCCCTGCTTGCTTTCATCTCTGGGTGTGACTCAAGTTTTGTGGTTTTCTCTTTGAAGTCAAGGGGGCCGTCCTTTGGGGAATGGTTTTTGGCAAGTCTGTTCCGGGCTCTGCTTTCCACACGTCCTGAGAGCATCTCAAGCAGCGGCCTTGAATTGCAGAGGGGAGAAGGAAGCTCCTGCCAGAGGATGGAGCGTTTTTCCCCCTCCTCTCTGCCCTGTGCATCGCAGCCAGGAGCCCAGCTTGAGTGGCAGACCCCCCTCGGCTCTGCACGCTGCCGGCACACCCGGCATGCGCACACGCACGCAGCGTTCACGCTGCCCCTTGGCCGCAGCTGAGCCCGGTTAATGCCTTGTGGACGCGCTGTTGCTGGGGTTACCGTATACTTACTGCACAACCTCCGAAACACTTCCCTCTGTTTTGTAGCAACTTGGGCTAGAGAAGCAGCCGTTCCCGCATAACCTCATCCCAGGCCAGATGGGAAGAAGAGGACGGAGGGTGAGCGCAGAGGGTGCTGCGAGCTTGCCCTTGTGCTCTGGTGCAAGCTCTGAGCTGCACACCTGCGCAGTCTCAGCACTCGAGGGCCCTGCATGAAGGCGGGGAGACAGGTATGGTCCTAGCAGGGACAAGTCCTGCATCAGTGTCACTGAGCTGTGAGCCTCGGTGTGTCCCGGGTAAGTGCTGGACACGAAGGAACTAAATGTTCATTTTAGTTGAAGGAACTACAATGAAGTTTGTCAAAAGATGGTTTTAAGTTACAGGTTTCCTGTCTCTAACACCATTTCAAAAACCAAGTAAGACAAACTACAAATTCAGAATTTAGATTCCTTTACTTCAGACACTGCCCTTTAGGTAGTAGAAGCAAAATACAGATCTCTTCTGCTTTGTGACTGCAAGGAAAAGGATTCAGAGAAAGCACGTCTAGCAGGCCACTTGCCAAGCTGACATTCTCTCTCTTTCTCTCCCCGCCCGTGCAAATGTGTTTACATACAGCAAACACAATAAAAGGTTGCACAGATACACTTATATTGTACCAAGATTGCATACAGAGTCATATTGCAGCTGCCTCTTGGGCATCCGACTGCATGTTCTAGGCAAAATGAAGAAACACCTGCCCCGGCAATGCGGTTTCCCCTCCATTGTTTTTACACCTTCAGACTTTGTGACTTTGCTCGTGCAGCGACTCCCAAGTTCTACTTAAAACGCGGCAAAGACAAGCAAGCGCGTACCTTGGTCCTTAAAAGTCTGCGCAATGACGATGCCATCCTCTGGAAACTTTGCAATACTGCATCCTGACGCGTAATTCACTGAAAGACATCACAAAAATCGCACTTTAAAGACTAAAAATGTCACTCCCTCCCTTCCCACAGTAGTTCAGTGAGCTGCCAGAACAAGCACGGAATAAAATATTCCCCCAGGAACACTGCTCTGAATTGGTGAATTTTGACCAATTTGTGCATTCACAGAGAAGGCATTTCTAAGCACAGCTTTCGCAGGGTCGTCTTTAGTACTGCTTTCAAACCTTTCCATTTAGGAGACTGACGGTATCTTTTTTGAACTGAAAAGCTTCATCAAATGCCATGACAAATGTAGTATTCCACACCAACAGTCATTATTCATACCACAGAGAACTGTCTCCTCCAAACAATGCTGGTGAGCACAGAGAGGCCACAGCGTTGGAGCATAATACAGTTTATTAGCACACAGAATATACTCCTATAGTTTGTATATATAGAGTCAGCAGCTGCCGCTCTCTGATACCCAGGCTTTTGAGCAAAAGTCAAGCAATACCAGGGTAAAGTTCTCGGCGTGTTCCTGTTCCATAGAAAACTTCAATTTGCTAGAAAGACATTCAGTATTATGCTCTTTGTTTGGCTAAGATGGGCAAAAACAACGGTTGTGTCATTTCCTTCTCATTTTTGTAATGGAGCAAAATGTTACTTGCTCACAAACTGTGGAACAGATCTTTCTGGCTTACCGGTATCACAAAACAGGCTGACAACTACCAGTAATTGTGAGGGTCTTTCTCACTATTGGTGAGATTAAAGTATTTTCCCTTTATACAGCACACTGGAATGCTTTCAATAAGGGGTGCACAACCTGGTAATTCTGTTCGCAACCCACATTTTCTTCCCATTCTGCTTTCTGAAGTGAGACTATGTCAATTTGTGAATGTTTCTTGTGCATCCTGTTGTCAGCCAACACCAACGCTGACGATCTGCGGCGCCTCTAAAGTAAGCTGAGGTGTGATTAATGTTATGCACTGAAAAGCAGACGCATTATAGGTTTGTTGGTTGTAAACACATTCAGCAAGGATATCAAAATATACTTGAAAGTTTTCTAGGGATTTGTTCAAATATCAGAGGTCAATGTTACGTGTATTATGCAGTAAACTCTTTATCCTCACCAATACCGGCCTTTGAACCAGCCCGTGCTATTTGGATTATGTGGAAACTGTGGCATAACAGTAGTTCTAGGATAAATGTTACCTTCCTCAGAGGAATGATGTGCAAAGCAAAGTGGCAGTTCTCCGGCCCATTGAAAAGGTCAGGAACTTTATCTCTCTCTTCTTCAGCTGAACTGTGCAGACATACCTCAAGCTGCTTACACACCAGTACTTGGTAGCAAGAGGGGCTATAATTGTGCTCAAGCCACCATTGCAACAAGGGCCGTGGCCAAATGAAGCCACTGCTAACACCAGCGGGCATTGTCTGTACCACATTCGGGCAGAAGTGAAAAGAACTTTCCCCCCCATAATTATTCTTCCTGAGGAGATCCAGTTGATAATGAATGGAACGGGGAAGCTGGGTGATACTGGAATTATGAATGCACATAGGGATGCAGATTTACAGGGGATGACTTGCTGCTGAATCCACAAAAGCAACTGAGACAGTTGAAGGATCTTGTCTCCATCAGGTGCCTAACTACAAGTGGTTATTGCTCCCAGCTGTCGGTGGCTGCCCTTTGCTGTAGCCCAGCCCCTGCGCAGTCTTGATCCTGGGATAGCTCTGGCGAGTACTTCCTTTTGCCTGAAAGAAAACCAGCTCTTAGTACCCCGAGGTATAAAACTCCTTGTGCATTTTCTTCAGTATGGAAACTGGCGTAAGATTCCTGTTTCTGTTGCAGAGCATCTTCCCCCTTGGTTATGCTAGGTGCATGTAGAACTGCACTCTGAACTAAAACAGGCCTGAATGAAAAGGAAGAGAACAAAACCAAGCGTACCAAAGTTTCTTCCTTTAGCTGGCATCATTAACCCAAATCCTAGATCAGCAATCCAGCTTAAAGCCCGGCCTGCGTACAGTTGCATTGGCACAGAAGTGGGAACAAGGTGCTCGGGCATCCTAAGCCTCTTTGTGCGTTAACAGCGTATGGTGTTTGAAATGGTTGGTTTGGTTTGTTTGTTTTCCTAAAGCAGTTGTAAGAGCATTTGTAGAAGATGCTCTCACAACAGTCTGTAGGGAATGGCACTTTTGCAAGACTATTTGGGAGCAGAAAGGCATTCACGCACAGGCTGAGTCTGAAATGCTCTTTCTTGGGGGTGAATGGCCATGCGGCACAGCAGTGGCTTCCGCACAGCATCAGTGTTGCTGCCTTGATTAAGACTGAGCCATGCTTGTTCTTCTGTTTGTTGGATTCCAGCAATCCCAGTTATCAAGCTTGTGCTTTTTTATGTTACTCTGTAAAAGTAAAATGAACTAAAGGAGATAATACAGATACACATAAACAAATGCATGTTTAATTTTGCACAACGGAGTTGCAGGAAGTAATTAACCCAGCTTCTGGGCAAGATCAGTTGAATATGAAATTCACCTGTGAATGTATTAAAGAATGGACATCATTTTGTCCTTTTGACAATAGTATGCACAGTTAGCTTTGGAGTGTCCCCTGCGATGCCCCCAAACTAAACAAGGTGTTTGTTTTAGATGAAATAAATATTTCTGTATTGTTTTTAAGCAGAAATTGTCAGACTGTTTGTTAAATTCCCATCAGAGAGCAGTCGCTTTGTCCTGCAAGTTACTGTACTGTTGCAGGTTTTTAGCAAACAGATAGAAATGTCAGTAATACTTCAGAAATATGTATTTTTATGCTCTTTATTCAAGGTTTTATTTTTTTAGGTGATGTATAAGACATGCTACAACTTTTCTGTCATTTTAATAAAACTCTGCCCTGAGATTTGATTGTTTTTAAGGAAAAAAGAAAGAAAGATGCCTGTCTCTGCTTTTATCTTTCTAGACTTACTTGGACTATTTCAGTAGAGCACTACATTACCAGTAAGCCTCAAAAGGAATTTTTCTTCAGAGTTTAACCCCATTCATAATTGCTAAATGGTAGCATGCAGCAGCACTGCCTCAAAGAGATCTTCCTTTTTCCCTTCTGCTGAAGGATACGCAAGCCATGCTGTTTCTGCTCTTGGGTTATCCACAAGGACTACTGGTTACTGGAAGCATGCATTAAAGGTAATAGAAAGAATTAAACTATTTCATGGTTCTCAACAGAAGTAAATAAGCTGTTTACTTTCTTGGGAGCCCATATTAAAACTGTGCCCATATTCTGAAGTACAATATATATTGTAGGATTTAAAGGCATTCTGCCATATTTTCTCACTAATTCTGCTTTAGAAAATCATGCTCAGGCATGCTGTTTTAGAATGAGAGAGTGAATCCAATTCTCACTTGAAATGCACGGCAAAAATGAGAAAGACGACTTTTTATTCAAAAGCACAGAGCATCTCATTTTTCTTGGGGTGTTGCTGACTGGGCAAGCATTTCACTGTCTTTTGTGAACAGAAGTAGCTTTTTTCAATCTTAATTTATTGACTGTATTTCTACTTTGGGGAAGAGTGGGTAAGGAGGATGGACTAATAGCAGGAAAAAAAGTTCACGTTTTTATCTTAAGCTACCTGGAAGCAGGTCCTCTGAACTAATATACGGTTAGTTAGTATGGCTTTTGTTTTGGGGGGCAGAATGTGGGGTCCAAAGTAATTTTTGTGAACATTGGTCACATCTCATGTGTCCTACCTAGCGGCTTTCTATAGCACTAAGTAGAATAGAAGGAACTGAAGAAGTGAGGATTAGTCCAAAAGGAATAAAAGAGATGGGAAGGATTCTGGCAAGATGTGGCAATTAAAGGAAGTGGACGGTATTGCTGTTGCAAACTTGAACAAATCACTTCAGGATTTATTTGCAGAACCTAACTGTTCAGCTGTGAGCTCTACTTACAAAAGGGCTACATATATTCACTTCCAGGGTGTTGAATTTAAGGTTTACTTGCTGCTGTTCAAGCAGGTTTTGCCTTGCTTTAGTGGTCATTTGAGAAACTGCTTGTTTACTTTAATGGAATATATCTTAATCTGTCCCTTCCTTTCTTCTTTTTCTCTTCTCTTGTCTCCCTGCACTTCTTTACAGTTCACATTGGGTAAACACCTACCTGAATGGATCTGTGTGTGGTTTGCACTGTATTTTTGCAGAACTGTAGGCAAGGAAGCTTTAGCGTGCAAAGTGAAATAGGAATATCCAGGTGTCCTGCTTAATGAGTACTACATTCTGATCAGAGTGCTGCAAAAACGTTTAGTGAACCTATCTGGACTTACTGTAACTTATCCATACCTTGCTACACAAGCTATGTGTGTCCTAGAGATCAGAAGTCTGGACTGTCTCTGTATCCTTAGATTAAACAGCTCCGCCACCACGACAAAGAGCTGATCTTGCTGAGGTTAATCTCCGTTTGCTTTCTCTTCAAGGCAATTGGGCAGCAGCGGATATAGTTTTAATTCTGACAGTAAATGACTCTCTCTTGCATAGTGCTACATGATATCAACTTGTAAAGTTGACAGAATTTGAGAATTCTCCAAATCTGTCAGAAATGCCTCCCCCTCCCCCCAATCATTCTGTTCCAAAAGACAATCCCAGTCAACTGTATTATGTTTCTTTATTACATAGTTTTGTGTAACATTTCTGGTCTTCTAACAGCAGATGTTTCTATGTTTTACCTGCAAATGTTGTTGCTTTTGAATCATAGAATGATGTTACTTCTCAAAATTCAGGTGTGTGGCAAGGTAATATTGACTTGGAGGTTGTTTAAATGACTGAAAATGTCTTACAGGCCCATAAAGGAATTTGGAGATAAGCTTGTTCGCTTTGTTATTCCAAGTGTGAATGATCTTGATAATACTTTAAATATTCCTTCAGTAATCTGAAATGCAGCTGGAGAATTGAACGAAGAATGTAAAAACACATTAGCTAAGGAAAAATAATGAAGAAATAATGTTTTTATTTAAAAACACTGATTGTTTTCCCAAGATAATAAAAAACCTTAATGAGGTTTTGATCCTGTATGATTTTGATGCTTTTGTTATTTTGTATAAATAAGTATGCTTATGCATATGTACTTACTAGATGTCATCTAGTATCATATGCTGCTCATCTGTTGTAGGTTCTACACCTGAGAGTCAGGAAAGCTGTCCTTTCTGTGTACACGTAATTGCTACCTGAAAGAGGGGCATGACTTATGAAGAATGTTCTCAATCTTTGTATTTTACATTATCATGGTCTCGTTAGTGCTGCTTCTTTAATGTTATACCGAAATACCAAACCCATGAAATAACTATGTAGTGTTTTATACACAGCAGCATGACTGCAGCAGCATCCTCCCCCCATTTGTGTTAGTATCTGCTGCTTGAATGTTATGGTGCTGTATTTCCTGACCATGACACTGGGAGGTCAGGGAGAGCACTAGCTTGCTTCCCGAAATCCTTACAGGACAGACAGCAGTTGTGCTGTGTTGCCAAATAACACAGTTGCGATTACAAAGCGGTTATCTTGCTCCCCCATTGTAGCTCTGGATTGATGTTAGAACCTGGAGTTCCAGCTGTGCCGTCCTCCGTGAAGCTTTTATGAGTGGGTTTTGTAGAGGACAATCTAATACTCATCCCCATCCAGAACTGGGTATGAAACTGTAAGTAACTTAGAATTAAGTTGTATCATGTGAAATCTTGATTACAGCTCTTTAAAAAAAAAAAAATCCAGACGCTTAGTACAATGAAAATAACCCTAGCTTTCACGATAGTGAGTATTCTGTGGAAGTACGCAGTGTATTTGCTGGGCCACGCAGGAAGATACTGATGCTTGAATTATTGCCCAGAGCGAAATTCAGGCAGTGGTATTTGGAACGAAGCAGCTCGCTCCCTCCACCCTCTGTTACTGTCTGCTGCTGCAGGGCTGTATTCCGTTCTTTCGGAGGGAGAAGACCGGGAGCAGCGGCGGAGCTCCCAGAGCTTTGCCTCCCACCCGAGCTGCCCCCACCCCAGTTGGCCCCGGGGGCCGTTTGCTTCAGCTGCACAGCGTCACCGCATCGATCGCGTGTTGCCAATAATGACCGATGCCTGTTTGCAAACGGGATTTAACGGGGGCTGGGTGAACAAGTGCGCTTATCTCTAGCAAAGGCTTAAGCGAAGCTCGGGCAAGGCGAAGCTGTAGCCCGTTTCTGCTCCCGCCTCCCTCACGCTGGGCCTGCGCGTCCCCGCCGTAACAACATCCCCATGTTAAGTTTTCCCGACAGCAGCCAGACCCCGCTCCGCCACACCTGCCTAACCCCATTCTCAGAAAGGCGGCTGTTGCGCGCCCTCCCGCCCGGCGCCAGCGGGAAGCGCCTCCTCCCCTACCGCCGGGCTCCAGCCCTGCGCCGCCGCCGCCATCGCCATTGGCCCCTCCCATGCCGTGCGCATGCGCCCGACCCAGGCCGCTATGGGGCTCTCGCGAGAGCGCTGTGGTAAACAGTGCACAAAATGGCGGCGGCGGGCGCGGTGGAGGTAGCGGCACGGTGAGCGCGGCGGGAGTGGGGGAGGAAAGCGGGACGGCGGTGCTGCCGCTTCTGCCACGCCGGTCCCGTGTGCGGGCTGCGGGGAGCGCTGGCGCGTCAAGCGCTGGGAGGCGCGGAGCGGGGCAGAGCGCACCCGGGCCTGCAGCCCCCGGCTGCCGTTCCCGGTGCTTGCTCTCTCCCTCTCGTCTCTGTGACGGGCGCTGCGCGGAGCCGTCCCCGCTCCCCTTCAGCCTCTCCCGGCCGCGGGGCGGCCTCGGAGCGGCGGCGCTGCCCTGTGTGGCGCCCGGCTGCTCTCTCCCGGGCCTCAGTGCCGCCGGGGCGGCGCGGACGCCCCGCAGTAACGGGCACAGACTCGATGAGTTTACCTGTTCGCTGGCTGTGGCGCGGGGGGCGGCAGCAGAGCCCCCGGAGCGCGGTGACTGCTCGGCTGCCCGGTGGCCCGCAGCCGCGGAGGGGGGGCCGCCCGCAGCCGCCATGCCGGTGCTCGCTGCGCCTCTCCCAGCCGGTCGGGCCGGCTGTGGGAGTTCCCATCGCTCGGTCAGCGGTACCCTCGCTGCACAAAAAGCAGGGAGTGACTCCAAGCGTAACTGTTGTAGGGGTGGGCAAGTTGGCAAGTGTAGGTTCCTGTCCGGCTCCGCACGGTAAGGGTGTTAAGCAGAAAGAAGTCGTGAGCGTGTTCTTCCTTTGCTCTTAGTTTCCATCATATTGCAGCAGTTGTGCTTGCACGCAATTTCTTATCGGCCATAAGAATGTTTATTTTGCTCACTTGTGTAGTTGACTTTTTATTTTATTGCCCTAGGGGTTATAAGCCAATGAAGTGATAAGGCAGGCAGAGCTCAGCCAAGATCAGCAGTCAGTGTGCTGTAACTGTCTGGTTTAGGGACAAAGAGGAAACTTTGTAGTCACAAGCAGTTCACAGTCTGTCACAGTGTTGTCAGTCAGCTTGAAATAGACTGGAGTTCTGTCCCCCTTGTGTGGAAATACTTGAGAATGCAAATAAAGGTAAATAAAAATGAAGTAACAGCTGTCTTGTTGCAGAGTTAATTCATGTTGTGCTGTGAGATCAGCCCATCATTCTCCTAAGTAGTATGAATCTCCTAACGAGGCTCCTACTTTTCAATCCCAGTCACTGCAGCAATGTACAGTTCTGCTCTGCTTCTCCACCTGGTGTGACAGACCAGCTGTAAATATTTCTCTTCACTCATCTTTTGATGACTTTTTGGAATTTAAAAAAAATCACTAGCATTGCAGTTTTTCTTGAATGCTTTTTGCAACTTGGTACATAAAGGAAAGCAGCTTCCCATCCGCATGAAAAACTCTTCTAATGCTTTCCTTTAACTTCACATTATGACATCTGTAATTTCAGCCCTTATTTTCTTATTTGCCCACGTTGTAGTAACTCACATTCCACCTCAAGAAAATTTGAATGACTCTTTTTGTGCTGATTTTCTCTTGCAAGCACAGCGACTGAAAAGTTTGCTTCCTCTAGTATCTCTTGTCCTTACCAGCCCTTGGCATAGTGTTTGAATGTGTTTCCCCTTGTATAAAATGACATACCATAGCAGAATGTCTATTTGCCACATGTCGGAGTGGAAGAAAGCTGCTGTGCTTTTGTAAGTGTCTGTGGACACTTTTTATCATGTTAATATTTTATTTTGTGCTTTACTTTTGCCTTGCCAGGAGCCTGGCCTGTCATTTCATTCCCTTTGCTTCCCTCACTCAAAGGGTGGTCAACTTTGGCCATCACTGTTGCTTGCTCTATTGTCAGGTCAGTGCCTGAGTGCCCCACATGCACTCTGGTTGAGCAAGGAAGAGACTTGAGCGTCCGTGAAAAATTACGGAATGAAACATATGAACAACTTTTTCCTTGTTATTTCTAATGCTGACTGCTGCAGGTGTCTGTCTCTTGTGGTTTTCAGGGTATGCATTTGCACAAAGGTGAACCTAATTATTTTTTTATATTGCTGTGTCTTACAGGTCAGCTTGCGATCAGCTTTGCTAATTCTTCTAGGGAGTTAACTTTGCCATCAGAAATGGAGTACAGGACTCAGCTACCACATCCTGAGTGACCGAATCATTTAATACAAAATGGAGAAGAAGCGTAGAAAGAAATGAGCCTATTTATAAGGCTTTACCTCAAAAGACCATGAAATTTGTACTTATTTTGGACACAGCTTTAAGAATACCCAGTTGATCAGCACAGCGAAAGCAACATTTACCGAAACAAAAATGAACTAGTTTGTAAAGAAGAGAATTGTGATCTGAATATATGGAATTTTTGGAATGAAACCGTTTTCTTCTATGACCATGAAGTTTGCAAACGTCTGGTTTGTTCTGGTTGTTATTTTACTCTGTGGCAAAAAACACTTTGGTACCAGACTAGGGAATTCCTCTCATGAGGCTCACATATGTGCTGGATGTTCTCACCTTACTTTGACAGTGGAATTCTCTTCAACAGTCGTGGAGCATGGTAATAAAAAGTTAAGCAGTAAAAAAAAAAAAAAAGTCCCTCTGAAGTTCAAGTGTATGTTACTGATTTGTGGTATTTGTGCAATTGTAACATTCAGAAAGTTTCTGTAGAAGTATATTGTCTGCTAAATTCTCTTTATTCAAAAAGAGAAATGGATTGTTTCAAAAGTTCTTAGTTTAAGCGGAGGCAAGATTCAAAGAACGAGAGAAGGAGGAGAGGGGGAAATAAAGAGGATGTTAAAAGTGAAAGTGGAGTGTGAGGGCTCAGGTGGGCAAAGCAGGTCACTTTGGTGTGTTTAGTAGCTGTTTGACCTCACCGGTGGTACGGTTGGGGCTCTTTTATGAAACGTAACTACAGGTGGACCTTGAAGGGGTGAGAAAGGCAAGAAATCTCTTTGGGTTTGTTCAAGAAAAAGTTTGGAAACCATAATACATGCATGGAAAAATTGTAAAGATAATCGTGAAGGAGGCAGATGAAAGGCAAAGTGAGGCAGGTATCACTGCTGAGACGACAAAGGATAGCAGCAGGACACCTTGATCCTCTGTCCACTTATCGCATCAGGTACCCATAATATTCCCCCAGTGAAGCTGTGTGTGCGCCTCGGTGCTTACGGGCAGGGTGTCAGTAGTGATGTTTCTGTGTGTAGTTAGCCAAAGGCTTATTGATGTGAATGTGGTGGTGTGCGTTGAGGCTGAGGTCTCCCAAATCGCTGATGCAGATCAAGGACCGGACTGTTGGGACCAGCTTCCTTCTCTGTGCATGTCATAGTTGGTGTCAGTAATAGTTCGTGCACTAAAACTCAATACCACGTAGAGGGTAGATTCTTTAAATCATATGTGTGAAGAAGCATATCAAATTGGCATATCAAGCAGTTTGTGCTGCTGGATGTAACAGTAAGTCTGTTTTCTCTCCCCTCCTTCCCCCACATCATTTCACCTTTCCATCATATTTACAATTTTACCTTTCAAAGGTTTTTGTCATATTTTGCAGGTGTGGGGGGTGGGAGGGAAGCAGCATTATGTAGTGCAGAAATAAATTGCAGGTTTGTAAAAGCAACAAAGTGCCTCAAATTGTGATTATTTGTTCTGGATAAAGGAAAAAAAAAGAAGTATTCAGACCTTTGCAGCGTGAATGCATGATTAAGCTGCTTTAACATCAGTTCTCATAAGTTCTGCTCTTGTTCCAGAGTATATTGTGGCTTTTAATGGATACTTCACAGCTAAAGCTAGAAGTAAATTTATTTCAAGTGCACTAAAAAGTAGCGATATTGAGAACTGGAGGATTGTACCTCGCAACAACCCAGCCAGTGACTATCCTAGTGATTTTGAAGTTATTCAGATCAATGAGAAACAGAAAGATGGCGTACTAACACTGGAAGATCATCCAAACATCAAGCGTGTAACATCTCAGCGGAAGGTCTTCCGATCGCTCAAATATTTGGAGTGTAAGTAATTTTCTGTGTGGTTGCATGAGATCTGCTTTGGAAAAGTCTCAGCCTTGTTTCAGACCACCAGCTTAGCATTTACACAAATGCGAAGCGCCCTACAATTTCTCTTTAATTTACAGAAATCTATTTTGCCTAAAAAATTACCAGGGTCTTGTCGTACCTTTACTAAAGCGTGGCAACGATTCCATCTACAATGTAGAAACATTTCTTTTGTAGCAGTCAGTTACCTGAGACTATGGACCGCTATATCCCTAGTAGATAAAACGGAAGCTTTTACTGAAATTGATACTCGCTCATCGAAAGCTTTTGTTATAACGGTATGGTGTATATATTTGCATAAAAAAATCTAATCTTTTCATGGGTTTCCTCATGCTGTTTTTTCTTAATCCTAATTCTATGCAGCTGATCCAATGTTGCAGTGCAATGAAACCAGATGGACTCAAAAATGGCAGTCATCTCGTCCCTTGCGAAGAGCAAGTCTTTCTTTAGGTTCTGGCTTCTGGCATGCAACAGGTCGACACTCAAGCAGGCGTTTGCTGAGAGCTATCCCACGCCAGGTTGCTCAGACCTTGCAGGCAGACGTTCTCTGGCAGATGGGTTACACAGGTGTGCTTTTGTATGTTGGCCTAGAACAATTACCTTCTGTGAGAAAACAAGTGAAGTGTAAGGAAAGGCTAATTGGCTCCTCTGTGTTAATCTCTCACTGGGTGCCAGTTCTGGAAAAATTGAGAGATACTTTGTTTTGAGATGCATTGTATACTTGTGGAGTGCTGTTGTATGTGTGCGTGTGTGTGTACTGTACTTAACAGAAATTGGTCGTATTTATGCTCTGTGGTTGAATTTCTGAATTGGAATATGGGTTTTCTTTGAAGTCTGTTAACTTACTTAGCGTGTAGACTGCATGCTACCTTAAGCATAAAAGTTTTGTTGAACTTGATAGAATAGATTTGCTATGAAGCTGAATCAGAAAAAGCAGTGCTTTTCTATTGCAGGTGCTGGTGTAAGAGTAGCGGTGTTTGACACTGGTCTGAGTGAGAAACATCCCCATTTCAAAAATGTGAAGGAGAGAACAAACTGGACTAACGAGAGAACCTTGGATGACGGTAAGTTACTGTACACAGTTGTCCAGCTATGCCTGACACCAGCGTGTTTGGTTTTCCATTGTAAAACGGCTGTTGCTGCTGTGGTGCTAACATCTGTAGAAACTGGTTATCTTGCGATTTTAAGCTTAATTTTGCAGTGTCCCGGGCCCTTTGTACTCGTACCAAATTCTACAAAGAGTACTAAGGTTCCGGGAGAGTGTTGCCTAAGTCTCCTTTGAATCATGTGTGGCATTTCATCACAGTTTTTGAAAAACGTCAGGGCAGGAAGACATTATGCAGGCTTAAGTATGTTGTCAGAGTAGTTGGAGCTGAGAGCAAACCCCACAAAGCTGTTTCTTTCCTATTCCTTTTTATGTATTCTGCTGTTTCACAGTGCGTACATATTTCGATACTTATGAGAGAGCATTTTCCTTCTTCAGTGTGCAGCCCTAAACTAATCAGAGTTTTGGCAGCTTCCTGTAAGCTTTTTCTGATCTCTATAGTTTTCCTTAGCAAACACTGTGCTGGCTAATGCTCATCAACATTCCAAAGAACTACTTATTTTCTGCATGGTGTTTGTGTTCCTTTTTCATACGCTGACCCTAACTTGCCCTGACCATATACTTTCACAGGTTATTAACTTCATGCAGTCTGGGTCAGTGAGTCAGTTGGCAATTTAATCCATTTAGAGGTCAAGGACTATGCATATCTTGCTCAGCATTGTGTGCACCTGTATCATATGTAGTATTTCTTGGCATTGCAGCACCTGCTTTTGGGGGTACTTTTTATTAGTGCTATGCCCAGATGGTTGCTGGACGGGCACATTTGGAGTACAGAAATAAAATATAGGCAGTCCTATAAAGAAAAAGCTGAATTATTTTTTAAGGAGAAGAAGAATGAGTTTTCTTGTCTCATTTTGCATACTTAACAAAATACGTTTATTGCAGATTCAGGATAAAAGTCTTTTAAGACGTTTACATACAGATGCGTTGGCCTTGTGGCTTGCATTATTCCAAAATAACCTTTTTCTCTCATGATTGCTTTGTGTGGCTCTTGATTTCATTGTTAGTAATCAGGAGTAGGTAGACTGAAGAGTGTATCACTCAGACTTTCATCAGCTGGTTGTCTGGTTACACTGTGCTGGAAATTCTGGCCCCACTGAACCCAGAAGCAAAATATGATTCAAGAAGGCTAGGACTGAACCCAGTGTTTGCAGTTTGTTGTAAGTCTGTTAGAATACGGGGTTTGTGGTATAGGCGGTGTTTAGCAGTACAAATCCTTGGGAATGAGACGGTTTGTTTTCTAACATCTTATTTTGCTTCCTTCTCCCTGTCATAGGTTTAGGCCATGGGACTTTTGTAGCAGGTGTGATAGCCAGCATGAGAGAATGCCAGGGATTTGCTCCAAATGCAGAACTGCACATTTTTAGAGTGTTCACCAATAACCAGGTAGCTATTTTACATGTGCTTCAATTTCTGCCTTTCCAGATCAAGGCTATATTAATCCTTTGCTTAGGAAATATTGCAAGTACTTGTAAATGTTGACATGTTTTCTTTGGTAAGTGAGAAGGCTACATCTTTATATTTAAAAGAGACTTACTACAAGATGTCTTACAGTTTGCAAATCTGGTATATTTTTCAGGAATAATGTCTGGAAGTCTGACCTGTATAGTGTTGGAACAATCACTCAAATGTAATGAGCACTAGAAATATTAGGAGACCATTGTCACTTGTGCTTTATTTTGGTGTTGTTTCCCCTCTCTGTCTGAAGTCTGTATCGTCATGGAATCACTGGATTTTCCCCCCCCTCTTTCTTGCATAGGTCTCATATACTTCTTGGTTTCTGGATGCCTTTAATTATGCAATTTTAAAGAAGATAGATGTTTTGAATCTAAGTATCGGTGGGCCAGATTTCATGGATCATCCATTTGTTGACAAGGTTCGTATGAGAAAATAAAGTGGTCATGGTCTTTATATCCCTCACACAAATGCTGGGCTTCCAGAGCTACTTGTTTGCCACAGCTGCTGACAGCTTCTGGTGCTGCTGACAGTTTCTGTGGAGTTTCGTTTGCATGAGAGAAATTCTGTAAAGTGTGTGGGCTTTTAGGAAAATATTTAAGGAATGGATTTAAAAAACCCAAACACAACCCAAATATACACAGAGCTGTGGAAGCATGCCCTTTTACAAAATGCTGTGCCTACTGCTAGGAAGTATGACTCCCAAGCAGGCAACTAAGTGGGCCCTTAATAGAAGAAGCTTCACTGAAACCCACCCTTGCTTTTTTTTTTAAATCTCTGTGTGGTTAATTTATTTCATGGTAAAAATACATATAGCTTGAATTTAGCGAACAAATTGTTTAAGAACAAATAGGTAAAAAATACAGGTAGTTGATTCAGCTATGTGATAAGAGATTTGTTTCAGGATAAGGCGGAATTGAGTTATTGTCTTCATAAATGTCGTGGTTCCATGCATTGTTGCTCTGTCCTTCAAAAGCACTGAGTGAATTAATTTACATTTTATGAACGGATAAAATCTTTCTTTGTAAAGGGTAATTAAAAGATTTGAAGCATAGTAATTCTTCCCTTTTTTATAATAACCTGCATTGAAATTTAGTTTGACAGTGACTTCACTGCTCTGCGCAGAATATTACTGGAGGATGATTCATAATAACTTGAGTTTGGCATCTGGAATGCTTTTTTATGGGCAGGAGTTTTTCGTTTGGTGTAACCTGAATATGTTTTGTTAGCAGTGTTGCTGTTGAGGCTGCATTATTGGTCACATAATCTTCAGAAAGTTTGGAGCATAATACTGAATATACCAGTGAGATGTATTTTATAAGCCTCAGTAAGAAAGAGGGGTTGGACTAATCGTTCGCTTATGTCAGGCCCCATGGAGTGTACCTTTGTTAGAAAAGTCTCTTTTTTGTGGCAGAGCCTTATTGTAAATGTTATTTTTTATAGGTGTGGGAACTGACCGCTAACAATGTCATCATGGTCTCTGCTATTGGCAATGACGGCCCTTTGTATGGGTAAGTTTCAGTGACCACTTCAAAGAAAAGCAACTGTGTGGTTGTTACATGTTTTTATAAGTAGTTGTCCTTGGTCAGGAAGTTTTCCCTCCTCCTTTTTGCTGTAATCTGTTTATAGAAAGTGACTCAAGTTAAAACTCCCTCTTTCTACTGTCTTTATCACTTGCTGTAGTAGTACAGCAATTGCTGAAGTACGTAGGTAAATGTTTTTCATTGATACAGTGGAAAGTCAGTAAAAGAAGAATGGCAGTACTTGCAGCTGACATTTCCCTTTTAGTGTGAGCAGACATCTTTGGGTACGGATCTTGGACTTAAGGAATATAGAAGGGATCAGGCCAGAATGATTTGTGGTATATTTCTAAAATAAATGCCTTAAAATAGATTTTGTTTTGTCTTCAAGATGCATGGTTTGGTAGTTACTGAGTTAGCTACTGAGTTAGTAACTGTCTGAGAAGTTCCTCTCACTGGTAAGTATAACTGTATTGGGTAGGACCAAAATTTGTTTCTGTGGAGGTTAGAAAGAGTGTCTGACAAAAATCTGATGGCAGCATGTCCATTATCAAGATAAACTTATGTGACTGTGTCTTGTTTTTTGGGGTTTTTTTTGGTCTTCATATGTTCCAACTTGTTTTAGGACTCTCAATAACCCTGCTGACCAGATGGATGTGATTGGAGTAGGTGGCATTGACTTTGAAGATAATATAGCTCGATTTTCATCTAGGGGAATGACCACTTGGGTAAGATACTTTGACTGTGGCCAGCCACATCTGCAGCCAGAACAAGGGTCTTAGGAAGGGAGCCGTTTTTGAAGCGGAAATCCTGTGCAGATGTGTTGGAGGAACTGGTGATAAAAGATTTCATCGAAGATCAGAATAGTTAGAGACTGTAAGTCTTTAAGCAAGAAACTTAATGTTCTTTGCAGGGTTTCTCATCATTGATCTTGACCACCACTGACATTCTTGATGTATTTGTAAAATGCCCAGTAGTTTTTGATTTACAGTGAGGACTTGCCTGTGAGGTTAAATCTGCAAAAACGAAGGCCCACGCTTGTCCTTGCTTTAGTTTAAAAATCCTATGTTTTCCAGATGCTGCATGTTACATTGCACTTGTTTGACTGTTGAACTGAGATGACCGGTACTGCACACGTGATTTCAGATGAGATTGCATTGTGGTCTTGATCAAGGGGACTATTACATGTTTGTGTTTGTGCTGCATCTTGTTCATTAGCCGGGTAGCAGTGTGGTTATCATTTTGTCAGGGTTTCCTGCTTACCATAGATACTAGAGTAATCGGCAGCAATGTTAACGTTGAAACATTGAGCACTTGTCATTAAGAGCTCGAGTCCTTGTTTAGGTGTTGCTTGCTCTTCCGTGATGCTGAACCTCGGCTAATTTAGTTGATAATTTTATTTCTGAATGACTTGTAGTTAGTCCGCATGCCCAAATGAATCAACCGGTGTTCATTATGTATTAGGGCAATAATCCATCTGTTTTCTTTCACAGGAGCTGCCTGGAGGTTACGGTAGAGTGAAGCCTGATATTGTTACTTATGGCTCTGGCGTGAGAGGTTCTGGCATGAAAGGTGGATGCCGCTCGCTCTCTGGGACAAGCGTAGCATCTCCTGTGGTGGCAGGTGCTGTTACTTTGTTAGTGAGGTAAGTCTTAAATAAGAATCTCTAAAAAGATACTGATGCAGGAGGGTCATAAAAAGCCCTGTAAAGGAACTCACCAAATATAACTAAGTTGTGTGTAGATATAGGAAAACAAACTCAGAGGATAAAATCATGGTTGTTCTGCCTGAGATGTTACCTTGTTTGACTAACTCTTTAAGCTTCCTGGGGAAAAAAAACTTGAGAACTGTTTTGAATGATAGTTAAGTCTTTGAAAATATAGCTAGGGAGAACTACTACAAAGTAATTTTGTCACACTTTTTAATCATTGTGAATTGCTGAGCTTCCGTCAGGTGTGTTGTAGAACAGCAGTTGCTCAAAGTAACCACCTGTAGCTAGATAATTATCCAAGTACTTGTAAATTTTATAGAATTTCGAGTTTTATGGCTGTTAACCTGGTTGTGTAAGTCATCTGTTGCACACTGAAGAATTTGAAAGAAAGGTGGGAGTTGCAGGTCTGTACTTTGTGTTCTCGTTACCGCTACGTAAGGATGAGAAGAACCTTTATTTGAGAAGCACACCAAAATTTCAAAGTCGTAGTCCTCACACCAAAATTTCAAAGTCCTCTATAAAACGGTGTGTTTTTCTCTGGAGAACAAAGCTGTGTTTCCCCGCTGGAAGAATCATGTTGCAAAAGATAACAGCAAGTTTCCAGTTACAGAGGCTTTGATTTTCAGCATATTTTATTTAGCATATAAAGATACTGCCCTGATTGTAATGACTGCTGATCATGGAGCACATTGTAAGGAGAAAAATTCATGTAATAGTAGTTTTAATTTAAGAGAAATGTGTCAGAAACTTGTCACTCTTATTTGCTGTTCCAGTGAGAAATCATAGACAATACGAACAGAAAATGCTACTCACAGCAAACTGATTTTTGATTGCATTTTCTTTAAATGGCCATTAATGCAGAATAGTAAACAAGACTAGCTAGAAACTAGAATCAAGGCCACCTAATGTGATCTGTTGCTTCCTATTTCAGCACAGTTCAGAAGCGTGAAATGGTGAATCCAGCAAGTATGAAGCAGGCACTTATTGCATCAGCACGTAGACTTCCTGGAGTCAACATGTTTGAACAAGGACATGGCAAGTTGGATCTTCTGAGAGCTTATCAGATCCTCAACAGCTATAAACCACAGGCCAGGTTAATTTTCATCCTTAATTAACCACCAATACACTATAATCTGCTGTATTTCTTTTAAGAGAGCAGGTGATGCATGTGTAACTCAGTTGAGCAATCCGTGCTTGTGCAACAAAGAGAACTTACACAGATATTATGTGATCCCGAAGCATGAGTTTTCACAAGAGAACGGATGAAAAGTCAAAGTATTTTCTACCTAAGCTGTAGCAGTGTAGGGATGAAGTGTCTCAGAGCTAAATTTACATTCTCTTCTAGCCTCAGATGTAATGAATAATGTAACAGAGACCACAGTGGGAAAATTCTTAAATTTTAACTTTACAGAGTAAGAACATTCTCACTGTGCTGGAAAGCTCCTTTTTGTGTGTGTGAAAATCTCACAAAACTTAAAATTAAAAAAAAAAAAATCAGAGGAGAGAAGATTTTGGGGCAGATTTGGGAAGCAAGGTGAGAGCTTGATAGAGTAACTAAGACTGGCATGTTTTGTTTGTAATTTTTTCATAGTGATGTGTAACGGCGTGTTCTTCATTTGTTGGTGTATTTATGTATTTATTTTTAAGTTTACCTCCTCTATCCTGTTGTAGTTTGAGTCCAAGCTATATTGACTTGACGGAGTGTCCCTACATGTGGCCCTATTGTTCTCAGCCCATATATTACGGAGGGATGCCAACCATTGTGAATGTTACTATCCTTAATGGTATGGGAGTCACTGGAAGAATTGTAGACAAGGTAAGGCTTAACATTGTTCCAAGTCCTGACTATGAATGTTGCTAAAAGCTTCCCAGAAAAGACTATTTTAGCTATGAATTTCACAGAACAAATCTGTTTTACTGCTGAGAGCAAGAGATGGAAAATGTTTGATTTTAAAGGACGCACCCAAATTAGTAAGATTTGTCAACATGAGCTGTCTACAAGTTTTCAAGCAATACATTAGTTTCAGGAGCGGGTAGTGTTTTATCTTTGTAAAACCAGTTTGGATTGACAGGTACTTAGAGATTTCTTTGTGTTCTCCGATAGCATTTAAAATCATCTCATTCCCCCCACCCCTGGGTCTGGAGCATAAGCAATCTCAGTAAAGAATCTTATATAATATATATATATATGTATATATATATAATCTTATATCGCTATAAATCACGCCTTTTCGGTGGGTCAAAATGACCTGAGTGTGTTGACTTACCAAGGTCTGCTGCAAAACATGCTCTTTTATACCAGTTATGTTGAGCATGTTGGTTGACTAGGGAGGTTTTAAACTTTTTTTTGTT
This sequence comes from Steatornis caripensis, assembly GCA_013398225.1. Classification (NCBI taxonomy): domain Eukaryota; kingdom Metazoa; phylum Chordata; class Aves; order Caprimulgiformes; family Steatornithidae; genus Steatornis; species Steatornis caripensis. The sequence goes on from VZSC01016333.1 coordinate 109,625, forward strand.
AAGCTTTTTAAGTACGTTTAAATGTAGAACAGATTTGGGAGTTGATACAAGTTTTGTAAGGTACCTATCCTAAAACTCTAGGCAGTGTAAATGAGCTTAATTTCAACATTTTAGTGTGAATCCTGGGGTCCATTTTAGATTTAAGCTTGCATTAAAGGGCATTGAAGCTCTTATCCAACATCGTTAGATTATGGTAGTACTCAGACACAGCTGATGTAATTTCCCTGCATCTGTTATAGCTACAGATCTTTTTTTTACCAAAAGGAAATTTTGTGTTCTTCCCAATAAATTTTTACACAGGACCCCAGAACATTAAAACAGGTGCACTTAGGCAGCATGCTATTGAGATAGCTTCTTAGAGACTTGTGCCTCTGAAAAGCCTATAGTCCAGATCATTAAGGCTGCCATGATTAGGTTGGTTCACTGACATAACACGAAGCTTCTGGGCTTTGTGTACATTTTTAAATTTCACATGAAAAGCTGATATTTGTTATTTCTTTGTGCAGAGGAAGAGGGTTATGCATGGAAAAATTAGTGACTGCAAATACTGTTTTACCAATGTTCTGTATTCTTCATTTCACAGCCAGACTGGCAACCCTATCTCCCTCAAAATGGGGATAATATCGAAGTGGCTTTCTCCTATTCCCCTGTGTTGTGGCCTTGGTCCGGATACTTAGCAATTTCCATCTCTGTAGCAAAGAAAGCAGCATCTTGGGAAGGTGTTGCTCAAGGCCATGTTATGATAACGGTATCATCCCCTGCAGAAAATGAAGTAAGTTCTGTGCATTTTGGTTTTTCTGTGTTAATAATTATTGAAACTGCTTCTCCATACACAAATACATTCTTTTTAAGGAGTTGTGCTGGTCCCATCATTTGAAGCACAAGTTAAGATTGGGGTCAGGAAATTGAAGAGTACAAATAATGATCTTTATAGTTGCAAACAGTATTAACCTGCAAAATGGATATGCTTTAGAATGAGAAAACCTCTTTGAGACCGACTTCATAATTTCATGTGTTTATTGTGAATTCTAACTAATGTGTTTTGAAAAAGTGTAAGTATATTTCATCTAGAACCATGCTTAATGGCTCCTGAGAAGTTTTTAAGGTTTTGAACAATTGAACCAAATTACAGTTGTAACATATTTTAAGTATTTTTCGTTCTGAGCATAAACTGTTGAGTGCAGAAAAAGTACTATGGTGATTTAAAGCAAGAATCACCTCTTTGTCTCTAGAGCTGGTACTGGTGACTAAAAGTAGATTTGGTACCTCCGTTTTTTGGTCTTTTACAGTCCACAGTTAACTGGTGAATGTTCCTGTGAGGAAAAAGGATTTCACTGTAGTTTGTTCTTTCTTCCAGTCTAAAAATGGTGCAGAGCAGACTTCAACAGTGAAGCTTCCAATAAAAGTGAAGATTATTCCTACTCCACCTCGTAGTAAGCGAGTCCTTTGGGATCAATATCATAATCTCCGTTATCCGCCAGGGTACTTCCCCAGGGATAATTTGAGGATGAAGAATGATCCGTTAGATTGGTATTTATCTCAGGTTCTATTAAATCAGTATTTCTTGATTGTGTGTTAATGATACAGGATAACTTTACTGAATGCCAGAGAGCTCTGGCCTTTTTCAGTGTGGCGTGGGATTAACTTTTCTAAGAAATCTGTGAAAACTGCTTACAGTCTGCATGCTTTTGGTGCAGGATTATTTTTGTGCCTTACGGTTTTTTTCACATGAAATTAAAAGCTTTTAACATGCACGTTTAAGACCGAGATTTTTGTTTGGCTTTCAAAGTGTAGCATTTTTCTTTCCTGATGTAGTTTCTCCCAGGAAGTGAAGGGGGCACTTTATTAGCTACTTCAGCATTTGCTTATGAAAAAAAAAAAAAACTAAACAAACCACATGAGAAATTCGGAAGACTGAATCGTAAAGAAGAAACCCCTTGTCTCTTGAGGGAGACTGTGTTTGAAGCAGAGCAAGGCTCAGCTGACCTGTTGTCTTTCATAGATGAAGAGGGAAAGCATCCATAGGAAGAATTGTGCAACAGTGCATAAGTGAGGATTGTTTGGGTCGGTGACCAAGACATAGGCTTTTGGGAAGCTCCTTGGAGCATGCAGATATGGCAAATGGACAGGAACTCTGCTGAGTTTCAGCAATTATTTACAGGTGGTCCTGTGTGCTTCTTCCAGTTAGTAGTTAAAACTGCTCTTACTGGTGCTCTTGCGAGGAGGAAGTCCTGTGAAGAGCACGTGGTTTTGATGCAGCAGTGTTTCTGCATGATGTGATGCAAACATGTAGAATTGTGCTTTGTAAGGGACGTGCTCAGTCTCTGGCTTTGACTGTATAACTAACTCTTCTCTGTAGCACTCAGAACCAGTATCATTTGTGAAGAATTTAGCAAAGAGAAGATGGTGCTTGGAAAACTACAGGTTATAATTTGAAGAAGATGGACCTTTTAGAAAGGAAACTACAAAGTAATCTGTAATTAGAGGATTAAAATCAGATTTCTGCATGCCAGGTTTAAATGTCTTCAACGCTTTTCTCTTTTCCGAAGGAATGGTGACCATATCCACACAAACTTCAGGGACATGTACCAGCACCTAAGGAGCATGGGTTACTTTGTTGAGGTTCTTGGTTCCCCGTTTACATGTTTTGATGCAAGTCAGTATGGTAAGCATGAGTTAATTGCCTTGTTCTCCACACTGTTAACTTCTTCTTAAAATGGCCTGGTTTCTGAAAGACCAAAAATGTTGTGGGGGTGCAAAGAAAAACTCTGGTGGTAGTAGGAAAATATTGTAACCGTGGATGTATTTATTATTTATATGCACATACTTAGTTCTGTAAAGTATCCCTGTAGAAACTTGCTTGGGAGTCTGGTAGAACTAGTGCAGCTTTCTGTCCTTATCATGAAAAAATGAGAGGAAAGGCCCAACTCTGAGTGGGTTAGAAGTCCCTCTGTATTTCATCCCACAAAGGCAGACCTGTATTTGCCAAAAGATTTTGGCACAGTCAAAATGAAGCATGACATGAATAGCAGACTAAAATAAAAAGTGTCCATTCTGTTTTGTTTTTTTTTTTCCTCAGCAGTGGCATTTTAAAATGTTGATCTTTGTGCGTAGCTAGAGACTGGGGAAAGCATTCCATTCAACCATATGTGTTAGCAAAGCAGTATGCGACTTGTTTCTTCTGTGTTCATCAGGAATGAGATTTCATAGATTTGCCAGGCAGGGGACAAAGCAAGCAGTCCATGCTCTTTTCTGCTGCAGTATGCCCCTCTATTTAACCGTGACATGCTCCAAGACAACCCCCTTGTCTTTTGGGCTGTGGTGTTCTTCAGTAAACTGTAAAGTGAGGGTGCATTCTCTTGACAATTTTCTGTTTCTGGAAGTGTTGTCGATAGTAATCTTGTGTTTGTCTTGATTCTTCAATAAATATCTTACCATTGCTTTTTGAGTTCAGTGAATGTGCAACTGGATACAGAAATGGTAGCTCTTAAAGTTACAAGATAGTTTGACTTCTGAGACCACTAGTTTTATAGTTGATAGGGAGCAGCATTAGGCAACTTCTCTCTCCTCTGATTCACCGTTACGTTGTACCTCATTTGAATAGTAATTCGTTGGCTTCCAGAATTTTTTCAATGGGAAGAAGCGAGGGATGAAAAGTGCAGTGATCTATGGTCCGTCTGCCACTTCTCCCTAGTATGTATTGTCTGCAAGCTTTGTAAGGGAGCACTGTCCCATCGTCCATGTCGTTAACGTTGTTTCTGCAGGATCTTTATCAGAAGACTTTCTACACACAGACTGCCTGGACTTGTAGAACTGGCCTGGTTGCAAGGGACTGTGAGGCACAGGGCGAACATCAGTGCTTGATCAGATTGCTCAGGGTATTTTACTGTGAAGGTTCAATGAAAATTCCACCACCTCTCTGAGCAGTCAGAAAGTGAAGAAACAAAATGACTTGAGATGCAATCTAAAAGCATAAACATATTTTCAGGGCATAAAAGTGCATTTTTCTGGTTGTGTTTTTCAGTGGTGCAGATATGATTGTGCTTGCTTGTTCACAGGAGTGGGAGAGGGTTATATGAAAGTGGCAATGGCACTTTAGTCAAGTCTACTAAAATGCAGCTGTGGTTTTCAAGATCTGAGTCAAACCAAGTTTCAGAGTAATTGTTGCCTACCTGACTGTGAATCTGCAGTAGTGAGTGGAGTACGCTTTAAAACTGGAGCAGTGAAAAGCCATCTTACTAGGGTGCATCTACATTAGCCATTTAGTTTGGATCAGCGATGAATCTCCTGATTGTCGTCATCTGCCACGGTTTAGTTCAATTTTTGGATCATTTGGGTGAGACCAAACTGCAAAATATGCACCTGACACGTGGCCATTCAGATCATGAGACTATACAAGCACGAGTTGTAACACCCTTAAAAAGCATACTATGCTGCCAAACTAATTTTTGGATACATTTGTAAACTGAATTGTCTTATATTTCCCATCCTTGAATGTTACTTCTTTAGATGAACTGCCCAAGCAGGGCACACGGACCAGATTTTGTGCAGAACGTGCGCTTGTGTTGACTTTTACGTGGGTTGCGTGAATGGCGATAATGTTACAGTGAACAGCCTCGTGTACTCTAGTTTTTGCTTTTACACACAGGGACTTTACTGATGGTGGACAGTGAAGAAGAGTATTTTCCTGAAGAGATCACCAAGCTGAGGAGGGATATTGATAACGGACTTTCACTTATAGTGTTTAGTGACTGGTACAACACATCTGTGATGAGAAAAGTCAAGTTTTATGATGAAAACACAAGGTACTGATTTGTGTCAGTTCTTTGGTAAATAAAATGCCATAGAATTGACATTTTGTGCACGTATTAGCCTAAAAATCCCAAGTGTGATACACTGTACTTTAGCACTTTCATGCTACCTGTAAGAAGGGACTACCTGAACAGCAAAATTGACATTAAGCTGCAGCTTAGTTTATCATGATTGCAAAGGCCCCCTTGGTAATGTAATCTTCTTTTAAAGCCCAGAAAAACATTCATGATGAAAAAAGTAAGAAATGGGAGACTGACACACAAAGAAAAATTGTCGTATTCTCACTTTCAGGGAGCAGAATGGAAAGAAAATGTGGGTTGTGAACAGAATTACCAGGTTGTGCACCCCTTATTGAAAGCATTCTGGTGTGCTATATAAAGGGAAAATACTCTAATCTCACCAATAGTGAGAAAGACCCTCACAATTACTGGTAGTTGTCAGCCTGTTTTGTGATACCGGTAAGCCAGAAAGATCTGTTCCACAGTTTGTGAGCAAGTAACATTTTGCTCCATTACAAAAATGAGAAGGAAATGACACAACCGTTGTTTTTGCTGCATCTTAGCCAAACAAAGAGTGTAAGACTGGATTTCTTTCTAGCAAATTCAAGTTTTCTATGGAACCGGAACACGCCGAGAACTTTACCCTGGTATTGCTTGACTTTTGCTCAAAAGCCTGGGTATCAGAGAGTGGCAGCTGCTGACCTGCCCTTGGAGTTAAATAAGGCTTTGAGATAGAGTTCCTTATTTAAGTGACAGAAAAAGTGTGCATGTGGGAAGACACCTGGTTTTTCATGATACAAACTCTGGGAGTATATTCTGTGTGGTAATAAACTGTATTATGCTGTAATTTTTACAGACAGTGGTGGATGCCTGATACTGGAGGTGCTAATATACCGGCTCTTAATGATCTACTTTCTGTCTGGAACATGGCCTTTAGCGACGGGCTGTACGAAGGCGATTTTACCATGGCAAATCATGAAAGTGAGTACTGGAATCTGTTGCCTACGCAGGCTACAGTGTGTTGCTTGGAAAATGGTGAGAATGAGATTGAGCGAAAGTCAAGGGAACAATGCAAAATTCAGTGAAAAGAGTCTCATAAGCATGCTTAAATGATTAGTTCCTTTGTAGACCGTATCTGAAAAATTTTCAGATCAAGTCATGAATGTCCTCAGTTTAGGATTGCATTCCAGATGCCAATACTTTGAGGAGTGGTGTTGGGATGTGTCTTTATTTGTCTGGACTATAAATGTTAGTTGCCGAGATGAAGCCTTTGATTTAGTTGTGCTTTTAATTTTGCAATTAAATGGAAATTTGAAATTTGGAGGAAGAGACTCAATGGGGATGTTTTCCTTGGAATACACCAGTTTAGACATGCATTACAACATCCTGAGGTGCTTTGTAAATTCCTGTTCTTGTCATCTTTTGCACTGTTCCCCTTGCAATAGCCTGAAATGAATACGTTTTATTGGTTTCAAGTTCAAAATTTGCAGATAGGCCACAGGTCTTGTGACCGTACTGTTTCCAGACTTTCTACGTCTAGGCAGTCTTTTCTTTTTATCTGACCAAGACGCTTGGTGTTTTCATGCTTTGTTTCCAAATGTCTGCCTTCTGACTGGTTCCTTCAGAAAAGTATGTGTGAAAAGAGAAGGCACCAACGCTGTGGCCTCTCTGTGCTCACCAGCATTGTTTGGAGGAGACAGTTCTCTGTGGTATGAATAATGACTGTTGGTGTGGAATACTACATTTGTCATGGCATTTGATGAAGCTTTTCAGTTCAAAAAAGATACCGTCAGTCTCCTAAATGGAAAGGTTTGAAAGCAGTACTAAAGACGACCCTGCGAAAGCTGTGCTTAGAAATGCCTTCTCTGTGAATGCACAAATTGGTCAAAATTCACCAATTCAGAGCAGTGTTCCTGGGGGAATATTTTATTCCGTGCTTGTTCTGGCAGCTCACTGAACTACTGTGGGAAGGGAGGGAGTGACATTTTTAGTCTTTAAAGTGCGATTTTTGTGATGTCTTTCAGTGAATTACGCGTCAGGATGCAGTATTGCAAAGTTTCCAGAGGATGGCATCGTCATTGCGCAGACTTTTAAGGACCAAGGTACGCGCTTGCTTGTCTTTGCCGCGTTTTAAGTAGAACTTGGGAGTCGCTGCACGAGCAAAGTCACAAAGTCTGAAGGTGTAAAAACAATGGAGGGGAAACCGCATTGCCGGGGCAGGTGTTTCTTCATTTTGCCTAGAACATGCAGTCGGATGCCCAAGAGGCAGCTGCAATATGACTCTGTATGCAATCTTGGTACAATATAAGTGTATCTGTGCAACCTTTTATTGTGTTTGCTGTATGTAAACACATTTGCACGGGCGGGGAGAGAAAGAGAGAGAATGTCAGCTTGGCAAGTGGCCTGCTAGACGTGCTTTCTCTGAATCCTTTTCCTTGCAGTCACAAAGCAGAAGAGATCTGTATTTTGCTTCTACTACCTAAAGGGCAGTGTCTGAAGTAAAGGAATCTAAATTCTGAATTTGTAGTTTGTCTTACTTGGTTTTTGAAATGGTGTTAGAGACAGGAAACCTGTAACTTAAAACCATCTTTCGACAGACTTCATTTTAGTTCCTTCAGGAACTGGGGTGTTTTTGCTCCTGCTGTTTACTTCAGTTTTCAGTTCATAGGAGATAAAATGATAGGATGGATTTGTAAGATACAAATGGCAGTTTATAGCCAGATGTTCTCTGGGTTTTGCTGGATGTACCCATTCATCTTGGGAAGGTTCCTGTGATTGCTTTTTTCATCTTTTCTCCTCATCAATGATCTCAGTTATAATTGTAAATTACAATCTTGCAAACATGTCTTCTAGGTTCCCAGTTTATTACTTGGATACTTGCAGTGCTTTTGGGGGCAGGCTTTTAAATGATACTTCTTCAAAAATTGCTCTTTACAATATTAGTACAAGTGTTTCAGAAAAGGCTGAGAAAGCAGATCTCTGAACCGTAGCAGGGCTGGGTGTACTGAAAACTGGCTCTGTCTGCCAGTTCAAGGAGTGGCTGGGGTGAGGAGGGAGTAAAATTTGCCAAAGTTAAAGCAGAGGAGGAAGGTAGGAGTTCCTCTCCTTCCCTCCCCGATTCCCTCCCTGCTTCCCTCCCCTCCTTAGGTATCCTTACTAAACAATATATTTATTTGTTCCTGATGCGAAAGCTGAACAGACAAAGGGTAACTAGTAACTGCAGAGTTAGAGAGAGATGCATGCCCAGCGCTATTTAAAATGGACTTCCCCTGAACAGCTGCTTAAAACCATTTCAATCAAAGCCTTTGTCTTGCAGCTGCTGCTTACAGAGAGACAGATGTTGGATGTCATGAAACGGCTCTATTCTCTTTTGTTAGTTCCATAGTCAATTTTCTTGTCAGAATAGTTAGGCATGGCAGCAAAGTGTGTTGACAAAGAGCAGTGTGCATTGTGATGGCTGATTTTTAAGTTACTGTGTCCTGTAGAATTCTGCTGAAGGACTGAAACAACATAAAGTGATTTGTAAGGCAGATTGTTTTGATTTTAAACCTGTTACTGAAAATACTAGGATTTCTCATTTGAGAATGTTGAAGATAACCCAAGTTGTGAGTTCTCATTCTGCTTTTCCACTAAAGAAAGAAAACCATTAGTATCAGAGGAAACTTCACAAATCAGGGTCTTGGAGCAGTTTCGTTTTTATCGTAACATCATGGAGTTTTTGAAAACATTTTGCATAAATGTGTCACATGGAGAGCGACATAGCTGCATTTGTAAGTTTGCAATGTAGGCTACGTTCACTTATAGGTAGATTGATGTTGATGCTTTGCAGGCTATGAAACTTCTTTGTGCTTTGCTTTAGGTCTTGAAGTTTTAAAACAAGAGACTGCTGTAATTGAAAATGTCCCTATTTTGGGACTTTACCAAATTCCTTCCGAAGGTGGTGGCAGAATTGTGTTGTACGGTGACTCTAATTGCTTGGATGACAGCCATCGACAGAAAGGTGTGTAAGCTTTGATATGCAGGAAAAGTTACTGTATTAAGCTGACAACTGTCCAATGGGGATTTTGCAGCTCCCATCAGAAGTAGCTGTTTTCTAGGGAACCTTTAAATATTCCTAACTGGGGATTAATCTCAGTTCTGCAGAGCTGTACTGAAAACGCTGTAAGGGACAGTTACGACAAAAGAGTGCCCAGCATTAAATAGCCCTCTGATAGGTGTGAGCATTTCCCCCATCCCCATAGGACCCATGCCTGTTTTTCCATTCCAGAAGCTTTGGCCGCTGTTTTTGGGGTGTGTTTTTTGCGGGGTGGCAGTGGGGGGTGGGGGTGGTTGGTGGGGTTTTTTTTCTTCATTGGGATGTTTTTGTTTCCTGAAAGGACTAACAGTTACACATGCTTGATCTGAGGTTGTGAAGAGGACATTAGGGGATCCCTTCACTTTTTCCCCAGCTTCATTTTTAGAACATTTATGTAGTACAATGAATTTTATCTTTTGAGTTTGCTCATCAGCATGCCTTCTTCCCTTTGCAATGTTTACCTTCTTCCCTTTGCAATGTTTCCTGTGAGAATATATGGTAATGTTCAACATTTCAGTTGTGCATTACTATTTTCAGGTTATTCTACTTTGACACAAACCAGCTGGTGCAATTATGTCAGAAAGTAGGAATTTCTGTTTGGAATTTCAAAGCGCTTGTTTGCAGCTCTAGGTGGCAAGTGTGTGAGTTGTGTGTGCATGAGGTTTCTGTGACTCACGGAGAAGCCATTATCTCTGTGGTTGGTCCTTATAAAACTTTTTTCTAGCACTTTGTTTGATCTGACTTTTAAAATTTTCAAGAGATTGATTGGGTTTCTCATGTCGTGTAAAGCCACAAGCTGGTAGATCTGTGACTCAAGAGGCCAAAGATAATCCAGTATGTGAGATCTTTTTCTACATTTCCACAGAATGTGGTGTTCAACTTGAATTTTCCTTTTGTGATGAAAAGTACATTTATAATTTTTTTGAGCTTTTGTCAGACATTTTAAAATACTGTGTTATGTAATCTCTGCCTTGCCTAACTTAGTTATGTTTAAAGAGGAACTTACTGCCTGAGGGGAGCTCTCTGTCTGGAGCTTGTTTCTTTCACTCCCAAGCATTTTCTTTTTCTTTGAAAGTTCTCCAGTTTCTACTTATCTGTCTTTGGGTGGCATCCAGTGAGTTGCCCTAACACCAGCATATTGGTGCCTTCTGTGCTTGCCATAAGTTACTGAAAGCACATAGCGTAAGAGAAGATACATAGCTTTAAATTAATAGAAAACAACTCTTTGTGACCTCCCTAATGCTGTTAAATTCAGTGTGACCTGTGAAGCAAGAAAAAGTGAAAGGCTCTAAAGAAATCCTTCAAAATTAGCTTTTAAGTTGTGAACCAGGAACTGTGTCTCCTGCAGAGACATTGGTGGCTTTAACTGAGGTAAATTCCTAACATTTATGAATATAAATCCTTAAAATCTGACTGACCTCTTTAAAAATCAAAGGTGAGGGTTTAAGGGACATCAGGATTACGAAGATTAATTCCTATTCCCAGCCAACTATTCCTGGGGAGAGAAGTTCTGAGAAAAATAGTTTGCTGTGTGGTGGAAACAGCTGATAAGGCATTATCTGACTCCTGCAAATGGAAGTTTTAGGGAATTGTGATGTCAGCTTAGCTGGACTGCTTGGTTGTTAGCACTAGCTATGGATTAAGACAGTAGCAATTCAGGAGAGAATTAAAGAGTTCACGTGTTGTTGAAGTGCAAAAGAAAGCCAAAATCAAGTATATTGTGGCATTGATTCCCAGCCTGGTGTGTAGCACAGCTGCTGTGGGTACGGCTTTTGCTTTAGCTGGGATGTAGCGAGAACCTTTCCCCTTCATTTGTTTGTTTGTTTTTTTAAGCTTGGGAAAGCAAATGAGTCATAATTTTCCACTGAAAATACTACCTTGTTCTTACTTTTCTTTGCAAGGTATTTACTTTTGTCCTTTCAAAAAAATGGTTGGTTCTCTATTTCCCTCTTAAAAATGATACCAGAAGCTCTAAGCTACCTGTGTTTCCACACTGAAAAACCTCGTAATTTTTGCATGGATTTGGATCGCCTTGCACAACCTGGAATTCTCATGTTTTATGTCCTACTCCCCAAAAGAGCCTGATTTGGTACACAAGAGAAGGTATCTTAAGACTGAACAGATTATTTCTGTGTTTGTGTATTGTGGGGGAGATGTTGGGGGTGTATTGAAAGTTGCATCTTTCTGAAACTGGGCCTAGAACTTCAGGAGAAAAACAAGAGCCAGAAAAACTGATTGTGCTTCTAAATGTCATTACATCATCCTTAACAGAAAGATAAACTATTTTAAATGTGACATAATGCCTATCTTGTTTTGCGGCTTGGGGCTATGAAATCCACAGATTGCTTCTGGCTCCTGGATTCCCTCCTGCAGTACACTTCTTACGGGGTGACGCCACCAAGTCTCAGTCATTCGGAAAACAGACAGCGACCGCCATCAGGAGCAGGTTACTCTCTCCCTGAGCGGATGGAAGGTGAGATTACCAGGAGAGCCTGCAACTGAGAGAATGTCAGGGTGGAATTCAGGAAGACTCAGGCAGGGCCCTTGAGTCATATGCTGGTAACGTTAGTTAGGTGTGAGCACTAAAATGTTCTGTTGTTTTATTAGAAGAGAGCACTTACTGTAGGGATTTATCATGATATAGTTGTGATTTGACTAAAGAAAATGTTCTGTTCGTAGAGTAGGAATTTTCAGATACCTAGTTCTGCTAGGGAACATTCTGGTTACTGGCAACAGAGCGTGTATAAAGTCTTGTCTCCCATGCTGCCAGCAAAACCTGGATTACCTACCATTGTAGGTGCACAGCCTCACTGTTTTGTAAGGTACCCTTTGGTTAATTCTAACCAAGATTTAGCTGTAAGTTGTCATTACTGTAAAGAGCTCCTGATTTTACAGCAGCCCTTTTGAGCCGGAGGCAAATGTCAGTAACTCTTATCCTAGCGGTCTTTTGTTAACGCGGTCTGTCTCTGCTGTGAGTTGCAGGTAACCATTTGCATCGATACTCAAAGGTGCTTGAGGCTCACTTGGGAGACCCTAAACCCCGGTCCCTTCCTGCTTGTCCTCACCTGTCCTGGGCCAAACCACAGCCTTTGAATGAAACAGCTCCCAGGTTAGTATACGTCTGTCTTATAGTTATACAAGAAGTCTTGATTTGGAGTTCAGCTGAAAAACTATTTGTTCTATTTGCTTTTGAAAGGGACAGCTGGAATGTGTTTCCTACAGAAATACCAGATTGCAAAGAGGAAATAATGATTAATGCCTCTTCAGTGACTAATACTGACTCACAGCTACACTGTGAAACTGGGGGATTTTAAAAATAGCTTCACGAGTCAGTTCATTGTTGTGATTGAGTGATCCCAACTTAGAGTGGACGGTCTTGCTTAAATCCATCGTCACCGCATGCCTTTAAAATAGTTTTCTGAAGCAGCTTCGTGGAGAGCCTGCCTAACTCTGCCTTCTGTTGTACCATTTGTCAGTCAGTTGAAGGAAAATGCGTCAGCATATAGCCCATACTTGTCTGCTGAGCTGCTAATGGTAACTTCTGGTAGTCTGCATGCAAGAAAGAGTTGTTAGTGAACGGTTGCCAATCTAAGTGTGTCTCTGTAGTGTCCGAGTTTAACTTTGGAGGTATGCAAACTGCAGAACCTAAAGAATGGGTCAAATTGTCATTTGGGTCCAAACTAGTGGGTTATTTGTGGGTTCCAACTGTCACTTTCTCTATATGTTTCTACAAAATTCCTTGCATCGCTAAAGTAAGTGGGCAGACACCTCTGTCTTTAAATTTATTCTAGCAACCTTTGGAAACATCAAAAGTTACTGTCAATCGACCTCGATAAAGTGGCTCTGCCCAGTTTTCGACAGAACCGACCCCAAGTGAGACCATTGTCCCCAGGAGAAAGTGGAGCATGGGACATTCCTGGAGGTAAATATTGAAAAGTTTGAAAGTCACCGTTTTGCTTTTCTTTTTGTATAAGCTTTGAAAAAACCCGAAATGACGCAGCCAGAAGAGAGGCCACGTGTTTATTTTCAGTTGTGAAGAACATGGAAATAATAGTGTGGCTGTGTTGTAAAAGGCTGATTGATGAAGCCTAAGATAAATATTTTGGCATACAAATCGTTTATGCAGAAGAAAGCACACACGGCATACCGGGAGGAAGATTTTGGTGGGTGCTTTTTTGGTAGTCAGGATTTGTTTCAGTGCTGTTCAGACTAACAAGTGTCAGCAGCAGTCCCTGTCCTCGGGAGCTGTGGCTTGATACCTCCCACCTAATTAAAATTCCTTGTGTGCGTGCACAAAAGCAGAATCTGGAAGCCTTTGTCTGAACGGTGCTTTGGGCAAGGTGTTACACTAACAAATGGTGTAGAGCACTTGAAACAGCTTTCATTCTAACGGTGGGCTGCTCTCCTGTACGAGTTTGGCACAGCATGCCCAGCTGGAAGTAGTTTGAAAGCCTCACGCATGCTCTTTCCCCAGGCGGAGCTGCTAGACCCAAAGATGCCTGTAAAAAGGAAGGGTTTGGTTCTACAGCTCGTCCTCACCATGTGCGTGCACGGTCTCTGGAGCAAGTACAAAATCACTTTCCTCGTGGCACCAGGATTTGGTGCGATTTATAGAAATTACTTGGTGGTAGGATTATGGTCAAGCATTTGCATCTCTCTCCTAATGCAGAACAGAAGATTGTTGTTTCAGGGGAAATCTGGGTTATACTTTCACGTGCCCAAATAGCTCAGGGTGGAAATGCTGGTGCTTTTCGGTAATGTTAACATCCTGTCTTATTTTCGCTAATTGGTCTGCAGTTGTTAATCTTTCTGTCTGAAATGTAATCTGATTAATAGCTGTTTCATCTTTGCGCGAGAGTTGGATGGTTTTGGTAAATAGCGTTAACGCTGCAAAGACATCGTAGCTCATCTGGTCATTAGTCGCTTCCAAACCTCTTTGCCTTTCCAGGTATAATGCCTGGCCGGTACAACCAGGATGTAGGACAGACCATTCCGGTCTTTGCTTTTCTTGGTGCCATGGTGGTTCTGGCATTCTTTGTGGTGCAGATCAACAAAGCGAAGAGCAGGCCAAAGAGACGGAAACCACGAGTGAAACGACCGCAGCTTATGCAACAGGTTCATCCACCAAAGACGCCTTCTGTTTGAAAGCTCTTGCTTGCCAAAGATGACCTCCTTTTACCGGTTGCTTTCCTGGGCCATTGATCGCTCCCAGTGAAGGCGCAGTGAATGCGGCACAGATCCTGCTGGTGGTTCGCACCTGACATCATCTCATAGTCTTTGGTTTCTAGAGAGAAAAAAAAGCGCCTCAGTTGATCGTCTGTACATAAAGCTGCAGCTTTAAGCGGCCGAAGCCACCAAAGACTTGAATACTGTTTTAATGGCTACTTAGTCACTACGTATCCCAAGAGGGGGAAAATGGACCTTTTTTTTTAAGCTGACCAAACTAAAATTTATTTGTTTAGAGGCTATTTTCTATATTTATTGTTGGGGAGGGCGGGGGGAAAAGTCACTTTAAGGACCTCTGCTAAAGAAAACAAGTGCATTTTTTTGGATGGAATGCAATTTTCTAGAATGCTATTATGCTGAAGAGTATAACATACACCATTAAAGGAGCGAGGGGGCAAGAGAGACCAGTACAAATCAGTGAGACATACTCCTGCAGTTTATTTTTATAAAGCAAACTACCATGATGTTTTGTAATTTTTGGTCATGATTTCACCGTTGTTGGTGAAGCAGATTTTCAATAAAAATGTTACCTATATGAAGCCAGAACAATGTGCTGGGTGAGTCTTCTTTCCACTGCCAGTCATAGAGAGCAAGTTGTTGAGCAGAGAATGTCTCCCCCTCTTCCCACCAAATCCTTATCTGTAACAGCAGCGTCCCAAGCTGCAGACTTTTATTTGGAGCACTAACCGGGCAGTTGTACAAATGGTTCTCACCCTTGAGGGAGTGCAGAGTTTTGAAAACCTTCAAAACTGCGGAGGCAGCTAATGAGGAGAGAGCTCCCGAAGGCAGCTCAGTGATGAGCTATGTAAGAAACTGTCACGCGGATGGCACCTAGCAGCATTGTGTGCTGTGTCACAGAGCCAGAAACCCTGTCTCCAGTTTGTCCTGCCTGCAAGCCTATGACTTGTTACAGGCTTAAATAAGGATGCAGGCACGAGTTGCCCCTGACCATGCTGTGTCAGTTCATGTTGCCATCAATGAAATAGCTTCTCCCTCTTTTAGGGAAGTTGGGGGGTTTTCCCTGACGGCTGCTTTTATCGCCAATCCAAATAAAGAGTACCTTTTCCCAGGAGGAGCAGGGAGCTGGTGGCTGCCTCTGTCGGTGAACAGATGCGGTGCCTGGGCAGGGAAGCAGTGTGTACTGGTGATGGGTCCTGTGTGAGCTCTCGGGTAGCTTGTGGCCTCTCACACAGCCCTGGGCATGGCTGGAGAGGGAGAAGGTGCCAGGGCCAGCCCTGCTGGCTGGTCTGGCTGCACCTGCCCTGTTTGGGGCTTACGATCACGAATGGTGGTTGTGGGCCTTGGCAAGGGCACTGCCTGAGAGTGCATTTCTCCACGTAGCCTGTGTCAGACCTTCCAGGATATGTGCACTGCAAAACTCTATCCGCAGCCACAAGTCTCCTGCAAAAAAGGATTGGGCAAACCTGTTTTCCTGAACCTGGAGAGTGGTTGGCTTTCCCCAGCCTGCTTCTCCCCCTCTGAAGATGAGGATGCACTGGAAGAAGCAAAATCCTGTGGCGGTGCCAGAGAAGGGACTGAGCTTTAACTTGGGAGCCATTAGCAGAAGTTCGTCGTGGCTGAGGGCTGGCCTTGAGGTTGCTGCTTGTGCCATGGCAATGGTGCTGGGGCCCAGAGGTGCCTGTTGCTCCTGCCTCTCTGAATGTGCACCCATGTCAACAGGGAGGGGATTTTGTCCATCTCACCTGTGGCATCAGGATCTCTCATAGGACCAGCAAGCACCAGCTCTGCAAGTCATACTGGTTGCAAAAGAGCTGTCAGTAAAGGGGTAAAATCCCAAGGGCTAGTCCTGAGCAGGGATTGCAGGTAGCAAAGCATAATTGTAGTCTGTGTTTTCATTTGTTTGAAACGAGAGCTGTCCACTTGCACATTTGTACCTTTGTCTTCAAATGAAGGTAGCAGTGTGGAAAATATATCAGGGGCCCTTTTTCCATCAAAAGCGGGCGGGGAGGGGCACCTGCTGAGGTGACACAGCAGTGGGTGAAACTGCCAACCCCTGAGGACCCTCAGGTTATGGCTCGCAGCGCGGGGGCTGGAGCACCCAGGTAAATGGGAGAAAGGTCTGAAAAATATGAGCGAGGAAGCCCAGAGCCCCTGTAGAGAAACCTTCTGGGGCTGCAGTGCCCCTGTGGGCTGCATCCCTTTGATTTGGGGAGCTCCTGTTAGAGGGAGCCTGGAAAGCTTTGGTGCCGCTGCTCTGGTTGGTGCTAATGAGGAGGCTCACTCCTCTCATTGCAGCACTAATGAGAGATTATGACTTCTCCACGGCCTTGAAACCAGAGTGAAGTTGTATCAAAGCACCAGTCCGAATTAAGAGCCTTTCCCAGGGGCTGGTATTTTACAGCCCAGTGGCCAATTTCTAAATCGCGGAGGCCAATTATTTCCGAAGCCTTTGGTGTGCAGCTAATGAAGGCCTGGAAGGGTCCTTTTAAATGGTTATAAGCCCCATAGGCGGCAGAGATGTAATGGAGGTGGCAGGCACAATTAGCCATCCATAATTCCTCTTAGCAGCTGATTAAAGTCTCTTTATCCGTCTTCCCAAGATCAGAAGGGCACATATTTGGGAAATCAAAAATGTATTAGGGGCTGTCAGTCGGTGTCGGGGGCCTGCGCGCTGAGCCCAGGGGAGGTGGCAGGTGCTGGGAGCGGCACAGAGCTCAGGGGAGGGTGGCATGTGCTGGGAGTGGCACAGAGCTGCTGCGTGTGCCACCGTGTAGGGGACGGGACCCTTGTACCCGTGGGGTGCAGCCTCTTCTGTGCAGGTCCTCCGCAGCATCAGTCACCCCATCTTGTTATCCTGGCACCCCGTTGCCCGAGTGGAGCAGGAGATGGGATGGGGTGGCTCCTCGCTGAGGTCTCCCGAGTGCGGGAGCGCCCCGGTGGGCTTTGAGCCGCTGCGGAGGTGCCAAGGGGGTGCCTGCCCACATCGGCACCCGAGTGGTGGAGCATCCACCGGCCAAACGGTGCGAAGGGCGCTCGCTGCGGTCCCGCAGCCACCTTCCCTCCCCTCCCCTTCTGCGCCCTGGGGTGCTCGGAAGCCCCACGGTGGGGGTTTCACGGGTGGGGTGAACTCAGCTGGGAAGGTGAGCCCCCAGCCTGCCCAGCCCGAGCCCCGTGCCCGGAGCAGCTGTGGCCATGGCGTTTCCCCGCGGTCGGTATTGGCTCGCTGAGACCCGGGGACGCCCGCAGGCGGCGGGACGTGACCGCCTGGTGCCGACCCGCGTGCATGCACCAACCAAGGTCCCGCTGCTGTGCACGGGGGCTTCGGGGCGATTCCCCGCACTCGCGCCGGGGTGGGATCAGGACGGGGCTGTCCGTGGGTGAGCTCGGGGGGCGCGGGTTCCCACGGCCCCGTCGCCCGGTGCCCCCCCCGCACTCCCCGCGGGGCGGAGGGTCCGCCGAGCCCCCGCGCTCATCCGTGCCCGCCCCCGCGGGGCCTAGCGGAGGGGAGCGGGGGCGGGGGGGGTGCGCTCCCCCTGCCCGGCCCAAGATCGGAA
>VZSC01016333.1:129620-179465 GCA_013398225.1 Steatornis caripensis
GGGGGGGGGGGGGGGGGGGGGGGGGGGGGGGCAGGGAGTGGGGGGAAGTTGTCCGTGCACAGGGCCCCAGCGCTGTTCCCCATGCCTTGCAGTGCCACGAGGCTTGCGTGGCCATCTACAGCAGCATGCGCAACCAGAGCTTCTCCCACTGGGTTGCTGTCTCCGTGCTCTCCATGCTCATCTGCCTGCTCATCTACTCCCTCACTGGTAACCCCAGCAGCCGGAGCCCTTCACCCCCTCCTTGTCCCCAGCGTCCCCTGTCCCTGGGGCTCCTCCACCCTCCTCAGGGCTCCTCTGTTCTCCTCTCTGGCACAGCCATGCCCTCCCTGGGGGATGCTGCCTCCCACCCTCCCCTCTCTGTCTGCAGGGCTCTACGGCTACCTGACCTTCGGCGAGGCTGTGGCGGCTGACGTCCTGATGTCCTACCCAGGGAATGACCCGATTGTCATCATTGCCCGCTTGCTCTTCGGTGTCTCCATCGTCACCATCTACCCCATTGTGGTGCTGCTGGGCAGGTGAGGGGGGCAGTGACAAGCTGGGTGCCCTCCCCCTCAGCCGGTATGGCTCTGTCGAGTGCCATCACCCCCCACCCCGCACCCTCCCTCCAGGTCAGTGGTGCAGGATGTGTGGGTGAACCCCAAGTGCGGGGCCAGGGCAGTGCCCGCGGCACATGAGCGGAGCAGCCGGCTGGCACTGACAGTCGCCTGGATGGCTGCCACGCTCACCATTGCCCTGTTTGTCCCGGACATTGGCAAGGTCATCGAGCTCATTGGGGGCATCAGCGCCTTCTTCATCTTCATCTTCCCAGGCAAGTGCAAGCGGTCGGAAGGAGGGAAGGGGTCACTGCTGCCAAGAGCATCGGTGTGGGCGGGGGCGGCTGCGGTGGCGGGTGGCCCGTCCTGGCCCTGTTTCAGGGGCGCAGGGACATGCTTCTGGGGAGCACCGCAGCAAGGCCTGGGTGAGGGGTGCCACGAGTTTCTGTGTTGGCAGCAGGACTGTGCCTGGTGTGCATGACTGGGACCCGTGCCCTCGGGCCACGCAAAAAGTGAGTGTCTGTGGGCTCGGCGACAGGCAGGGGCAGGGACAGGGGCATGATGCAGCATTCCATGACCCATGCAGCGGGAAGGGTGCCTCGGGGGGACACCCCAGCCGAGGTGGGAGCCCCACAAGGAGGGAGATTTGGGGCACCTAGAAGCACTGAAGCAGCTTCACTCACTGCAGGACATGGGGTCTGAGGTGGGGCTGAAGGGTGAGGGTATGGAGGGATGTGCCCAGGTATTGGGATGTGCCTGGATACCAAGGGTGTGCCCAGGCAATGGGGTTGTGCCTGGGTATCAGGGGGCATGCCTGGGTATCAGAGAAGAGCCCAGGCATCAGGGAGGTGCCCAGGTACCAAGCCCCTTGCAAGGCAGGGCGGCGGCACGGGAAGGAAAGCTGTGGGATTTGGAAGCACTGGGGCACCCAGTGGGGCTGAGGTCAGAGGGGCACGGTGCCCCAAGGCGGGCAGCCATCTGGTGTTCTGTGTCTGTTGTGCATCCCCATCACTGCTCCCAGCCAGAGAGGCTGGGGCATAGCGGCAGCGCAGCGTGTGAGTTTTGGGGTAAGAGTGTGCCGAAGCACATCTGCGATGCCTGTGGGGGAGCAGCAGAGTCTGCGTGAGGATGGAGGTGATGTGGAGGGATCCTGTCCCTGTGGCAGCCCCCCCATGGAAGGAGCACCCCAGGACCTTGAGGTCTCAGTCAAGAGGGTGCCCTGAGGGGGCCCATGGCTGTCCAGGCAGGAGTGAGGGTGCCCCTCAGGGGTGCCAAACCGCTGTGGGGCCAAGGCAGGAGGCGAGCAGGGGCACCACGTGGGCGACAAGGACTTGGAGACGTTCCCTGGGGAGATCCGTCAGGGCGTGAGCCTGGCAATGCCGTCGAGGAGAGGGGATGACTCAAGCTGGGATGAGTGGGACAGCGAGGGGACAGTCCCAGCCTGCCTGGGGCAGTTTGGGAACATACATGCATGGTGCTGACAACCCCATCACAGAGCAGCAGTGAGGTTTGGGGGTGAGTGCCACATCCCGGGGGCTCAGGGTCCGGCCGAGGCAGGGGGCTGCGTGCTCGGGGACAGGGGAGGGACAGGGTGGGTGCAGGCTCAGAGGCAGCGGGGCTGGGGCTGGGGGAGTACGTAGCAGTAGGATGGGGACCAGCTGTTGGCTGCAGGCGTGTGTGGGACAAGCAGGCACAGCCGTGCTGGAGCGCGGGGGGCCGATATGGGGCTGTGCCCCTGTGGCGGGGCTGCTGGGCACAGGCAGAGCTGGGGACGGTCTCATGGTGGGGGACGGTCTCATGGTGGCGGCGGCCAGGCTTTTGACCAGGTTTTGCATGTCATTGCAGTGGGCACAGGGGACAAGCTGGAAGCGATGCTGGGGTCTTTGACTGCCCGCCGGGACCAATGTAGAGGAGCATGGCAGAGGCTGAGACCCTGCAGGGGGCCCCACACCTGGGGGACTGGGGGGGTGGTGTGTTACCAGGGTCTGGCTCTGTCCCACCAGCCCTCTGCTCATGTCCCCGCAGGGCTGCACTCATTGCCTGGGGCATCCTCTCTGTGCTCGGCGGTGCCTTCGTCTGCGGGCAGAGCGCTGCCCTGGCCGTGCTGGGGCTGCTGCACTAGAAGGCCGTGGAACCGCCATCGTGCACCCCACTGTGACCCCCAGCCCCATCACCCTGGATGGCCTCCCCGGACACTGCCACACCGCTGGATCCCATCATGGTTTTATTCGGCATCACTGTCCTTGTTGTACATCAGCTAATAAACACGGGACAGGGTATTGGCAAGGGCCCAGCACCACTCACCCCGAGGAACCCTGGGCGCAGCAGGGTGGGGGCAGGACAGGCACAGACAGACACACAGATGTACAGACCCCAGGGCACCGTGCAAGGCACCCACTGCCACTACGCACACACTAAGGAAACCCCTTGGGGCCACCCGCACCCCGGGGACTAAGGGGCACCCTGGGAGCAGGGATACCCCCCACCTTGGCCACCACTCCAGGCTCCCCCCAGGGACACCGTCCCATCCCTGCAGGCACACACACTGTGGTGGGTACAGGCCCCCCATCCCCACCACAGCCCCCTCCCTGCGTGGCCCTGGGGACCAGCAGGGACCCCGAACCTACCATTGCCTGGGGGCTCCAGCGTCCCACCCCTGCACCTCCTCACCCCCTACCCCTGCCTTGTCCCCCACTCATCTCCTTGCTGCCCGCACCCTGCCTCCCCTACTTCCTGCCTGCCCATGCCTGGGGGATGCTCCCCACCAAAACCTTGCCAGCCCCGTCCTGGCACAACCCAGGGGGGCACCTGCCCCAGAGAGCACCCCACCGCAGGGAGAGGTGACCCAGGTGATGGGGTAGCTGGGGTGGGGGACACAGATGACAACCCTGTGGGGTGATGGGGACACACACAGGGGTTTCCTTCGTTGCAGACTGGTCACACCAACACCTGCCCCCGTCCCCGTCCACGCACGGGGTCACGGCCACCTTGCAGCGGGGATTGGTGCTGGCAGGCCCCCTGGCACCGGTGGTCACTCTCGGCTCAGGGTGCACCAGGCAGCTGCAGGGGGGACGGCACCAGAGGGTCACCCCTGCCCAGCCCTGTATCACCCTGACCCCCTCCCCATCCCACTGAGCCCAGTCCCCCACTGCCCCCCACCCTGCGCCCCCTGCTCCCCCCTGCCCCCTGACACTGGGAGCGGTGCTGGCTGCCCGGGCATCCCTGGGCTCCAGCCCGTGGGGCAGCCGCCCTCGTACCTGGCACGGCCACACTGGAGACGGCCTCGGGCTGGCTCAGCGTGTCCACCTTGACGTGCTGGAAGCCCTTGCAGGTGGCACTCTGCAGGTGCCTGTGCCCGGGCAGGAGACAGTGGGTAACAGCCTCCCCCAAATCACAGTCCCAGCCCCCTGCAGCCCTGCTGGTGCTGGCAAGGGCTGGCTGCCAGCAATCCTGCTCACCCTCCCTGTGGGCAAAGCACCCTGCCATGGCTCTCGACAGCAAGACCTCCTGTCCCCCGTGTCCAAAGGCGTCACCGGGTGGGAGAGGCACAGAGACCTTCCAGGCCCCCTGTGCCCATTACAGTGACAGCCCCAGGACAGACAGAGCCTCGCCGCCGCTATCAGACAGGGGACAGAACTTGGGGCTCAGCAGCTCCAACACCCCTCCATGCCCGAGCACCCCACCCAGAAAATGAGCTTTTTGCTTTCCCTCCCCTACCTCTTCCAGTCCTCCTCAGTCTCCCAGAATTCGTAGACAATGAAGGTGACCCCATCGGGCAGCTTCACCGCGGTGACACTGGCAGGAGCAGAGAGAGGGGTGAGCCCTGACCCATGGGGCATCCCTCCCGCTTCAGCCTCTGCAGCCACAGCCATGCTGTAGGGTGCACCACTGAGGGCTGACTCCAGCCCCAGCAGCCCAGGTAGGGGGACAACCCCCCCCCGCCCAGCTCCGTTGCTTCTCAGTTCATGCAAGAGTGTTTTGGTGGCCAAACCTCCTGGCTGGTTTGCCTCAGCCCTTCATTCGGTGGGGTCAACCCTTGCTGCAAGGGCATCGGGACACCCTCTGCCCCCACTGACACCCCCGAGGCCCCAGCCCCGAGATGCGCAGCCGCTGGTGGTACCCACTGGAAGCAGTCCCGCTCCCCGGCCACGCTCTTCAGGTACAGCTTCAGGGAGCTGCAAAACTCGCCCAGGTGCTTGTGCGACACCGTCATCTCGTCCCGCACCAGGAGGAGGTACTGCCGGCCCCCCCGAAACACAGTGACACGTGAGACTCAAAAAACATGGTGACACGCCCCCCGCCCCCCGCCCCCAAGTCCAATGCCACACTGCAGGGACACCCCAGCACCCCGCGGGTGGTGGCCGGGCACTCTCACCGTGCAAGCCGCGCTCTCACTGTCTGACAGCCGCTGGTGCAGGTCAAACCAGAGAGTCTGGGAAAAGGGAAGGAAGCAGCAGGGGCGTGGGTTGAGGCTCCGTGTCCTTCCCAGGCCAGTGGGTCACTGTCCCCAGTGCCTGGCATGATGGGCTGTGCCCCCTTCTCTGCAGGGCACAGCTCTGAGAGCCTTTAGCCCTCCCGCCCTCCCGTCAGGACCCTCTGCAAAAGCTCCCCGTGCTTCCAGTGCAGCTGACATCCCCAACATCGTGTCCTTGCACCAGCCCGGGAACAGCTGTCACCTTTTCACAGTCCCTGAATTGCCCCGGGGCGGCAGGAGCAGGGGTACCCATCCCTCCTCGGTGCCTGCTCACGCGTTCCCAGCGCCAGGCACACTCATTTCCTCTGGGAACCATGACCAACATTTTCCTGCCCTCAGCCTTCACGGCACCTCTCTGCCCTCACGTACAGCACCACCTTTCCTCTGTCTCCTTCTGCCCTGAAAGTGCAGAAAGAAACCAGGAGCACTTCCGAAACATCTGCACCGCAACATTTTCTCCTGCAGTCTCTAGATGGAGTAAGACTGCCTCTGCAAGAGACGTTACTGTCTTCCTTCTGTTTTTTCTTGCTTAAATAAACTCACAGTTAATCATTCCACATTCAATAGCTGCTGTCAGCTCATCAGATGTAATGTTCTCCACCACCACCACCAGCAACCCAGTTCCCACCCACAGCCCGTGCACACCATGGCACAGGGATGGGCACGGCCACCTCTTGGTCACCTCCATCCCAACCAGGGCTGGGAGGTGGTGGGGCCGCAGGGATGCCCAACGGACAGCCCCACGCGTGGAAACACTGCCCCTCACCTTGTCCTCCAGCTTGCCGATCAGCTCAGCCAGTCTGTTGATCTGCCCCTCCAGCCCTTCTGCCTTGGTGTCAGGGGAACCTGCGCAGAGCCAGGAGGATGGAGCTCCAGTGATGGAGCACGAGACACACGCAGGCGGCCCCCAGGAGCCCTGCTGCCCTCTGGGGAAGTCAAGCATTGCCTCTGCGCTGCTGCTGGGACTGCAGCTGCCTTACCTGAGTGCCCTGAGCCACCCCAGGCTGCCAGTGCAGCCAGGAAGCAACCATCGCTTACCAGTCTGGAAGGTCTTCCCGTGCTCCCTGGGGACCATCCGGCTGGTGGGAGAGTAGCTGGGCACAGGGCTGTCATACCAGGTATCCATCAGACCGTGGCCAGCCTTGCTGGCGTAGTGCCTGCAACCAGAGAGCATACAGGCCATCAGAGAGAGCAGAAGCGGGCACGTATAGCACAGTGAGAGCCAGCCCCGGGGACACGACTTTGGAGCATCCTTTTTGGCAGCTCTGCCACCAACACCAGACCCCTTGGAGAGCAGCAGTGCCCACAGCGTGCCCAGGCAGTGCAGGCATCCCTTCCGTGCCAGCCCCCATCACCCTAGCACCACTCAGTGTGGGGACTGGGTCAGAATTACAGCAGAGTCAGTGCGCTGCTCTTGGCAGCCGTCATGTTTCCTTCTTGCTTATGAAACACTGCAGCAGCCTCCCAGCATCTCCTGCAGCCCTCAGGGATTTTTTCTCCCCTAGACAGACACCCGCAGCACTGGGCATTTGGGTGCTGGTAGCTGTGCCCAGCTGGCTGGCTGCTCCTTAGTGGGGCTGGTTTTGCAGCTGCATGGCTTTGGCCACTAACACACGGGAAAAGTTGTTGTCACACAGGGAGCACTAAGGCTGCCTGTGCCCAAACTGATGCTCAGGAGCAGGGAAAGCCTGCCTGGCTGGCTGTGCCTCCCACCAACGGGCTGCAGCCACCGTTCTCCCGGAGAATGGAGACTCATCCACCGTAGCGTCTCCTCCACCTTGCTTCTTCCTCTGGGGCTACAAGGCCCGTTTGGCCTGGCTTATCCTGTAACACCTCTTGGAGACAAGCAGCATGTGTGCCCTCACCCAAACACACACCCATGCACACGTGCACTCCCGAGACACCAGTGACCATCCAGCTCCTCAGCACTGCCCCCAGGCCCTCGCTCATCATAAGCCAGAGAAGATGCTAAGATCCGCTATCCCCACAAGGGTTTGTAGCTGCCATCTGTGTGCAGTGAGATCGGAACAGGTTTTGGGAAGGATTACCCTCTTTCCTTCCTCCTCCACCGATGGGAAGCCTGAGTCGCAGAGGGAAACGCTGAGCTGCTCAAAGGGTTTCTAGTGTTTCTTTCCAGCGAGAGCAGCTCCGTGCCAGCTGCCGGCTCACGAAGGTGCCGGGGAGTCCCTGCTCCTCTTGGCAACTCTTGCCAGCCATGTGGCTCCTGGCTTCGGACAACATGCTGAGCACCGGGGAGCCAATGGGCACAGTGGCCAGCATCGTCCCTGCCCTCCTGTCCCTCCCCAGGCACCCAGCTCCCTCCAGAGCGCAGCAGCTGGGTGCCCTCTCTACCCTCCCCAGCTGCCCCGGGCAATTTCGGCCAGCACCTTTGGTGCTGAGGGAGCAATGCCTGGGCTGCTGTTGTCCCTCAAAATCAGCCAGTATGGACTTGGCCATGCACATGGGAATGTGACAAGTGGATCTGGTCCCAAAGAACATCCCCAAGGTAAGGAAGCAAGAACAGCAATAAAGGTGGCAGGAACATCCCTGTCGCTACAGGCTGTGCAATAATCCCAGTGTTAGCGCTGAATAAACCCCCATCAATAGGCAGGAAATTAGGTGAGAACAGACAGAGATTTTCTTTTAATCACAATTTGACGAGGTGTCTCAGGCTCGGATGCTCTACTCTCACACTTCGTTTTGCAGCCCTTTATTTTGGCGCTTTTTAGGTCACCTCTTTGTCTTCATGCAGATGCATGAGACCATTCTTTGTGGGGTTTTTGGGTTTGGGGTTTTTTTTTTTGGCTGTTGACACCAGGAGAAAACAACTACGATACGCCTCGTCATGAACTGGGCCCACGCATCGGCAAATAAAAGCTAGCAAATCCTTTCATGGGCTCTAATTGCTCTGTCTGATACTGAGTTTCTTTCCTCCTCATTGTTTCCCAGGAGCTCTTACTTTTTCCATGGGTTTTGTACAAGCAGATTCTTTCCAAAACGTGGAGAACACAGCCATGTGGGGTGATGAAACCCGGAGCATTCCTCCTAGGAAACCTGGTGAGTTGTCACCAGAGCTGCCCAGGGTCTCACTGTGTCCCAGGCAGCAACAGCTCCTGTGAGCCCAGCCCAGTGCCACTGGTCTGGGATGCAACTGCTGCTCATGTCAAAACCCGAAACGCCAAGACCTAGCTGCAACGAAGTGTTGGGGCACGTCGGCTCCTGCTCCAGTGAGAAGCTGAGACTTTCACTCTCTGTGGTCCGCATGCCTCGGCACGCGGCTCGGGGACGCCAAGGCATGTCCCTGAGCATCCTGTGGCCTGGTTTGCAGGTATGGCAGGAAAGGGATTCGCTTCATGAGCATCTGATGAAAGGTTTCCGTGGCAACCTGTCCTGGTTACAGCTGGTGACAGTGGTACTCCAGGGGGGGAAGTGACACCGTGACACAAAGTGGGGGCTGTGCTGAGATTTGGGCTATGCTGCTGGGTACCCCTTATATTTTAGCCCTGAAGCACATGAGAAATCTTGAAACCATCTCCTCTCTCTTATCCGAGCTCAGTAGCATGTGCCAGGCTGCCGGGATGGGGACAGTCTCCTCACAGGGGATCTGAGGACGGTGGTACCTGTCCCCAGTGCACAAATAACTTTTGCCTCTTTGGATGACTTGACCCCCTGGGCGCCCAGGCAGCAGGCACAGCATACCTGGCATGGGAAGCTACCTACGGCAGGCTGTCCCCAGCACACCCCAGACACAGCCACCCTGCTGCTGGTGCCCATCTTTTGCCCTGGATGGGACTGGTGGCTTTGCTCAGAGGAGCAGTCCTGTGCACCTGGCGCTCCCCAGCCCAGCCCCAGGGTGCTGCTCCATCGTTTGCATCCCTCCCGCTCACGGGTGAAGGGGTCAAGAGGCACCCTCAGGGCTGTGGGAGAGCAAGGGATAGGGCAGGACAGAGCAGAGGAATAAAAGCCCCGAGAGCCCTCAGGGAGCTGGGATAGGAGGCAAAGAGAAAGGCAGCAGCTCCCCTGGCTCCTCTTTGCTCCCGTACATCGCCTGCATTTTCCCCCACCCCGCAAAAGCACCCTCCTCCTCTCCCTTCACCACTCCCCAAAATCAGCTGGGAAGCAGAGAGGAGGGCAGGAGGAAGGGCAGACCTGGCAGGGTTGGTTTGCTCGTCGATGGCATCCACGGCACTCTCCACGGAGCTCAGCAGCGACTGGGTCTGGTTGGCCGTCTCCTTCAGCAGGAAGCGGGTCACGAACTGGTCCACATTGCTGCCGCTCTCGTACACCTGCCAAGTCAGAGAGTGAGCACAGCGAGACCCAGTGCCGACGGCCCAGCGCCGGCGGGCACCCTGGCTGGTGCAACATCCATCCAACATCCCGTGCGCAAGTTGGGTCTCCTCTGTGTCCCCAACTGTAAGGGCCACAGGAGGAATGAGCATGCGCCATCCCACGCCATGGGGACCATACAGCCCTCCAGCATCCGTGGGTTACCCAGCATCCATCCCCCTCGGACAGACTTACAGAGGCTGTGACAGGAGGGAGTGTGGGCAGCGAGACACATCAGCATTGCTTTATTTATGTATAAAAGCGCATGCTCATCATTTATCTATAAATAAAGCAACGTAAATTGGTGATTGTCCGAAGCCCATAGCTGCTCTCTTTACCGTGATCTTAAATTACTTTACTATTGCCTCGGTGGGCGAGAGCCAGCGGGTGCAGGTACGAAAAGTGGCCCCTCCTGTGCTTTGGAGATCCCTACTCCGACAGCTTCAGCACGTTATTGAGTGCCTTAGTCTGCAACAGTACGGCCAACCCAGTGCTAAAGTAAAGGGCGTTTGGGCTGGTTAACACGGCTCTCACCAGGGAGCTGCAAGCTGGAGATGCCTTCAAGCCAGCAGCAGAAAGCTCTGGCAGTCTCCACCCAGCCTCCCTCCCATCCCAAGCTGCGAGACAAGAGCCCCGGTGTATTTCAGCATTAGTTTTTTTTTTTGTCTGAACAGGGAGAAAAGGAAAACTCTGTCCTTTTGGGGACAGAGGCAGGACGGAGACAGCCCGTGGAGTGCGAATGCCTTCGGCAGCAGGCAGGCCGCTTCCAGGGAGCTCTGGTCAGGGGGGATGAGCTGTTCAAGCAACAGAAGCTCCCAGGGTAATCCACACCCTCCCAAGAAAGAAAACACTTCATAAAATGTTTTAGAGCACCCAGCACAGCCTTGCTGCGCCCTGCCCAAGGCATGGTCCTGCTCATCCGACTCCTGTCAGCCACTGCCAGAGGCAGGACACCGGCACAACCCGGCTGACACTGGCACAGCCCACTGACACCAGCACAACCAGTCCAACACTGGTCCAACCAGTCCAACACCGGCCCAGCACCACTGCAACCAGTCTAACACCAGCCCAGCTGGTCAGACCCCAGCCCAACTGGTCTGAACCCCAGCCCAACCAGACCAAGATCAGCCCACTGGCCACATCAGGTCTGGCTGAAGCCAACCACTCAGCATCAGAGCTAAAAAAAAACATGTGGCGGAAAAAAAGGCAGGCTCCTCTAAACCCAAAGTCAGTAGCATCACTTTTCCCCCACACTCTTTGCAACCCATCACTGCGTGCTGGGGCAGCACACGGTCCAGGCAAAGCCCCGCCGGGCAGCCCATCCCTGTGTGCCAGCGCCTCCTGGCACAGGAGTCCCCCAGGACTCACGACTTTTTGGTGCCATGAGATGGGGACAGACACTCCCGGCTCCCTGCATGCCGCTGGCAGTGACCAAACTCAGGGGTAAGACTGGAGCGGTCCCAGCACCACCAGTTACCTGAGCATGCATCAGTACAACATGAGAACCCCAGGGTCCCCACAGGAAATGATTCTTGTTTCATGGCAAAGCGATTAACAAGGGTTATTTCCATGGCAACCAGAGCAGCTCCGCAAGAACCCAGAGGGCCTTTATCTCCTATTTTCAATCATAAAAAAGGAATGAGTTGAAGAAAAACACTTCTGGGGAAACCAATCGCAGAGCTGATTTCTCACCCCCGACTGGGTAGGGGACCGTGAGTTTCTTAATGCTTTTCTTGAGCACCCAACTAGCGCGGTAGTTAATGACTTCTCTCTGACACAGAAAACTTGCTTCCCTCCCCGTCACAGCTGCGGTGTTTCTGGGCGACACACACGATGTGGTGATCGTCACCAGACAGCGATGCTGAAGCAAACTGCCATGCAGTGTGCCATGTTCATGATCTCCTGCAGCTGCTCACTATAGCACCATGGCGTGGCAGGTAAGGAGGGCAGGGATCAATGCGCTGCGTTGCTCTTTCACCAGCACGGCCCGTCCCAGGACACTGGTCAAATGGAGGCGGGACTGGCCCAGGGCCCTTCATGGGCTGCAGCAGATCTGCATGAAGACCAAGCGTTAGGATGCTGCTTGGGTTCGGGGGATGCACTTAGGAGCTCACACAGGACCCTGTCACCATTTGAGCCTTTCTCCAAGCAGGACAGTGCTCCCCTCCACAGCCCCAGGGCTCCCCAGCACAGCCCAGGGCGCTCCACCAGCACCACCATTATCTGACAGCCGTGTCACAGGCAGGAAAGCTGGCAACGCTGCAGGATACAGGGAGATGCGTCAGAAGACCGGGCAGGAGAGGAGGTGGATCTCCCTGGCCAGGATCATCAAAGCCTCAGAAACACACTGAGTGATCGCCTCCGAGTTATCTCCTTCCTCCGTGGCCTGGCAATGTTTGAAAACAAGGTCAGCAGCTTAGAAGAACCCGGTCATGTGCTGGTTCATGGTGAGATCTGTAATGCCCCGAAACCAAGCACAGCTGGTGCAGCACCAGCAGACGAAAGAGCACGGGACGGTGAGTGCAAGGGAGCAGTGTCCCCACGTGGGCTGCCTCGAGCCCACCTCTCTCTCGCTGAGGGGAACCGAAGATCAATGTCTCCCTCACTCTCCTCTTCAGGACTTGGCCTTACTTTACCAGGGAGCAGAGCAGCGGATGCCATGCCACAAGGCCACGCAGCCTTCCAGGGCTGGCTGCTCTTCCTTGACTGCTGTGGAGGGGGTTGCTGCTGGGCTTTTTGGACCGGGATGCTCCAAGCTGCCAAGCTCAGACATCTCCTGACACATCCTGCTCAGTTTTACCTCTCCTTGTGCAAGCAGAGAGGGTGATGAACAGGCAGCCTGGGACCACGGATGCGGCAGCTGGTGGAGCGCCGCACCGGGGCCCCTCTGCAGGAGACACAGGCACCACCTGTGTCAATAATAAGCAACAAATGACAATAATGACAAATAAGCAGCATCAGAGACAAGGGAGTGATGTGAAAACGTTTGCTGAGCATTTGGATCGGGAAAAAACCCGTGAATGCAGTCACAAATATTCCCGGACAGCTGGACGATCTCTGTTCTCCCTAGAAAATACTCACAGCTTGCTCAGAAATGCAATAGACACTATATATGTGTGTGTGTGTATTCTTTCTAAGCACCATATTATACATATAGACACAGACATACATGTCACATCTGAACACGTCTGCATAGACAGTGTATTAAATTCACTGTCAAGGCACCTCACCCTTCATCTTCCCCTGCCGGCACGCTTTGGAAAGAGCCCTGCGCTGGGCCAAACCCACCCCTTTGCCCAGGCAATTATTTTAATTTAATACATCTTCCACTATCCACACTCTGGCCAAGGAGGGTGTATTAAATCAATAAATCTCCTTGGCAAAGACACATCATTGCATTTGGGACCTGAAACAATTTCTTTTGTGGTTCCCCGCTTCCATGAGTGCTCCCCCCGTGCACACCCCTGCCTGCAACCAGCAGCCTGCCCATAATGAAGGCGTAAATATATTAATCAGGCACTCAAACAGGCTCTGCTATAATTACAGATAGGTTTTGATTAACTCCCGCACCCGGCCCTGCTCTGATTGCTGGCGCTGGGGATCTGATTGCTGCCTCGGCAGAGGCAGCTGTTGCTGTGGGCTGGGGACTACATCCCTCCTCCTGGACTTAATATAGACCTGCAGGCCCCTGGGAGCTGCCATCGCTAGACACGGGGCTGTGTGCGCTCCTTCGAGTGGCTGATTGGATTATTCTCTTAAATAAGAGAGCAAGTTTTCTGGGACATGATCTGCCCTGCTGAGCGCGGGGGCTGGATCAAGTGCAGGGCTGGCCAGAGCTGGGGGCTGCACCCAGGTCCCCGTGCCCCGAGACCCCCACTGCTGCTCCAAGCACTGTGGCACTGCAAAGACACAGCAAGTCCCCAGCAAGTCCTCTTCTTTGATAGTCGTCCAAACCACGTACCGCACTCCCCATGGATTCTCCAAGCCCACTGACTGATTTTACACCTGCTCCATGCTGTTTATCCCACGCTCAGTTCCCCTTGCAGAGGCGTGAAGAGCTCACAACTGCTTTTCCATTTCAGTTCATACATCAAATACATGGGGTACCACGCTGCTATTTACCTCCACTTTGCTGCTGCTCTCCAAGGCTCTACAGCCTGTCTCCTGTAGATGCCACCAAACAATTTCCCGACCAACCCTTCCCGTGTCTCACGTGAACAGGTCACTCTCCCTAGCATGGGGGCCTGCTCCTTTCGGAAAATCGTATCGATGAAGGTGCAGGCTACGCCAAGTGCTGTCTGATCACACAGACTGGCTCCAGGTGCTAGAATATGAGGCTGTGAGAGTATGCGTGGTTAGATGTTGGGATTTCATTAACTAACTACAGCCTATAATCTTGGCTCAGCTTTAGGAAAAATCATACAAGTTATTCCCACGTTCATTTAAACCAGCTTAACTCCCCACATCGAGATTTGTTGGATGGATGGACATTGGGTACAAAGCTATGCCAGCTGGTGCAGAGGAATATCGGGGTGTCCGTGAAGATCTGATGCTTTTTGGCAGGCCAGTAAATCCAATGGCTCCAGAATTAAAGCAACAGCGTGATCTCCGCACCTCCAACTTAACAAACTCTGGCCGTTTGCCAACTCAGCGGTGACATTTGCTCTCAGTAGCCGGGTCTGAAATGTTTGTGCTTGGAGGCTTTTCAGCAATGCCTTGGGCTCTCCTCTCCTCTGCAAATGTCTTATTTGGCGTTGCAAAAACAAGTCATTAAGAAGATCAGCTCCAAAGGAATCCTTCCCCGTGTCTTATTAAAACATTTGTCAGTCTGTCCTAGGGAGATTTAATGAGGTTTGGCCTTATTAATTCCACCCTGAAGAGTTAATTCCTCCTTGCCTTGCTTGAGAAGTTAAAATATTTATGGAGATAATACAGTGATTGCTGCTCAATGAAGCCATTTTGTAGCAGAAGCTCTTGGAGGGGTGCATCTCCAAGCCCGCTTTTTTCCATCCAGCTAGTCCATTAGTTCAAGGCTAGAAAGACTTTGGCATCACAGATACTACCCTGCTGCAGAGTGTTTTGCTGGCAAGCCTCGATTAAGGAAGGAGCATGGTGGCCGCCAAAGAGGCAGAGGAGGGTGAAAAAAGGTATCTGTCCCTTTGCTGCAGCCCCAGCCGCCTGGCCTTGATGTCTGCTGCTGCAAACGGGCAGTTGCGCGCATCTGCAGTGAGAAGGAAAGGTAAAAGCCTCGTTGAAAGGACGCCCTCAAGCTTTCTGCAGGGGACAGCTCTCGGGAGAGCCTCAGAAAGCATCGCCGTTTGACAAACAGGGGCATGAGCCAGAGCCACGGAAAAATGAGTGAAAGAAGGAGTGGGAAAAGGACAACTTGCTTTAGCCCCAGGCAATTGGGGAAATATTGCCCAGAGCTGCGTCCTCTGGTCAGTCGGCTGAGGTTCAAGCCCAAAATTCCATCCGTCTCTTCCCATCACAGGCTTCTTATGTGCCTGTAATGCACGTTCCCATGCACAGTCGGTGCACACATGGGGGCTCAGGCTGCTCAAAGCTACAGCTACAGCTCTTCCAGCCTTCCATTTCCATACGCACCTGCTCCAAATTTGCCCACGTTCTGGCACAGATTAATGAAAACACCCTTGGGACGTGTTGCCTGCGCAAATCACAGCTGGGATTTTGGTGCTGTTGGGCGCCCAGACTTGCCAACACCGGTGTTGAGCGTCCCTCCCTGGGCATTGCAAACCGATGCCTAAAACTGGGCTCTCATGGCGGTGTTCCTGTGGTTATCAAACGACTGAAAAATGAGATTTTCAGTGCTGCCGAACACCTCAAAGCTTCTTTGCTGGCATTTTTAAAGGTCACTATTTAGCTCGTTAAGACTACAGGATGTAAAATAGAAATGATTCTGTGCCACCCACAGACTTGGAGACCCACCCCCAGCCAACAACCCCACGCCTTCCCTTTGCCTTGCAGCGGTACAGTCTGACCAACGAGGCTTTCCAGCACTGGTTTTCAGTGACATCGGCCAAATTGTGAGGCATCGACCAAGCATGGGGATTTTAAGGGCTTTTCCAATTTTTATTAACTCCAACCACTGCCAAAGCACGCTCACAGAGCAATGGCACCAAACCGAGGGGGCTTTTCAAGTGGAGACCAAAGCCAGTTCTGTTTCACCCACACTTTTCCTGCAGGTAAAAAACCCCAAAACAAGCCAACAACAAACCTATTGCCATGCCATGAGACACCCCTGTCAAACCTCAGCCCGGATGATGGAGAGGTTATCTTCCACGCACTCACCCTTTTAAAAATCAGGCATGTGTTGCGCTGTAACCTCCAAGTGGCTGATTTAAATTAGTTGCTTGTAATGGCCTGTTTTCTTCCAAGAGATATTTTCTTATAATTAGAATAACACTGAGACCTGCCTCTTGCTCCTTTCCCTCCCCTTGAGTCTTAAATCCCTTCAAAAGCGGAGACCCGAAACTGATTGCCTGGCACATAATCAGTAGAAGAAACCTGAAGAGAACAGACACTGAAATAGTTGATAAATGAAAGCATTAACACATGAAAGACCCTCAGCCTTCCCGAAACAGCTCTAAAAAACCAAATGAGACACCTGATCAGAAAAAAAAAACCAACATAAAAAAAGACAACGGCAGCGCATGGGTTTTAAAAGTCTTTTGCTATAAAAACCTGCTTTTATAAATCTCGGTGTTGGACCCTTCTCAGCTCACGTTTGTCTTGTCTGGTCCTGAAGGTCTCCCGCCATAGACCCTTCCTAAGTACTTTATCACAAGGCTTCCCTCTTCTCATTATTAGAAAATCTCCCATCATTTCTCATTGCAGCCACGTGGAAGTGAAGGGCAGGTAACTGTTGGCCCGTGTGTGCACTACACAGCACACCCCCTGAGGATCAAGAGGCGTACGGCACTTTTGCACCCTGTCCACTCAGCAGGAAAAGAACTGACTTGGAAATGAAGCATGGCCTCCTACTTCTGAACGCCTTAGCTATAATTAACCTTTCCCTTCATACAAGTCCCTAATTAGCTGCATTCAGTATCCACAAGACCATAAATTAATACATATTTTATTTCAGTTTTCCGAGGAAAGTACAGATTTTGTTTTCCAAACAGGACCTACTTAAAAGACCCTGCCGATGTAACAACGTGGGATGGTCAAGCTGCTGAAGGCTCAGCCTGGTTGTGCCAGCTGGTTACACGTTATCTCAGTCCCTGCCTTCCCTTTTGGTGCCTCCTTCAAAGCTGCCGTCGGGCTGTTTGGCAAGACCACAGCACTGACTTCTGGTGGATTTATTCCCTTCAGCAGACAATTAATCTAATCCCAGATGCAACAGCCTTAAAACGGGAGGGAGGAGGAAGACCATGTCCTAGAGGAGGTCAATGAGAGCTGGAGCCAGGGCAGCATGAGCATACCAACAGAGAAGATGCTCTTCCTTCTCCGAATGAGTGGAGGGATATGAATTTTGCAGCGACAGACAAGCAGAAGAGCAATGAATAAACATATTTGTCTAAAAATAAGCTCCAAGAGAGACCTTCTTAAGATTCATCTCCCCGCGAGCCCCGCTGTGCTCCCCGTCAGCCTGGCAGCCTGCCTGGATCTCACGCACAGCCCTGTGGGGCTGGCAAGGAAATCGCTCCGGATGGCATCGTACGGAGAATCGATTCTCTGGTCTGGAGACTGAATAGAGAAGTTGAGGAAAATTCAGTTCTTGCAGAACTGGAGTAGCAGTTTTTGCTTTAGTTTGCAGTGCAATATTTTCTTAAATTAATTTTGAGAGAAGACTTGCAGAAATATTTTCTGAGAAGCTAAACAAACATGCCTTGTTTCCTTCGAGATTATTCTTGAACTATAAAGTTCCATAACTTTTCCACAAATCCACGTCATTTTTTTGCTATAAAAGTTGATACTGAAATTGTTCAGAAACGTATCAAAGTGTATGGAAAGATGACTCGGTCTTCACCAATTCACCGCCCCATTGCCACTCCTTTCCTTTTTCAGCCAAAACCATTCACCACGAATACATCTTTAACTGCAGTATAGCAGTGTTTCAAAGCTGGTGTTTCATCATAAAATCAATCACTCAAGAAAGGGGCAAAAAACCAGCTAATAATCCCTGAAACAACTTCCTCCCCATCAGGGCAGATGTCTGTGCTGCAACGGTGAGGACGGACAATGCTCTGAGCCCTCCAGAAAAGGCAAACTGACCACTTGAGCAAGCATCCTGAGCCCTAAAGGAAAGCCAAACGCTTCCAAGGGGGGAGCTAATGACAAGGGGCGCAGGATCTCCTGCTGCTCAGCCAGTACAAAGTACTAGGAGATAAACTGTTCCTGTGTCCAGCAGCAAGGAAGCCAGAGAAGCACTTACCCGAGGGAGAGCGTGATGTGTGGTAGGGTACGAGTTCACCCAGGAGGAGAGATGAAGCAATAGTGGTACCCCATGGGCTTCAAGACCAGAAGACCTCAGCTGATGCTCATGTAACACCACAGCTCAGCGCGAGTCAAGTCGGGGCCAGATCACGATGTTTACGAGAAGCTGCGAGCAGCTCGCGCTGTTCAGAGCTGCTACCACCACATTGCTGTGACACCCTGCCACGGGCCAGCCTCCTGCCACAGCAAAGGAGGCCCAGGTGATGTCAGTATGAAGACCAAGTTTGTTCAGCAGAGCAGGAGAAAACCTGCTCAAGTAAAATGTATGGACGAGATAAAGGATTAGCTGGAGGGTGGGAGGAAAGGATTATTTTTAGGGATTATTTCTACCGACTATTTTATCTCGAGGTGTCATCATTCAAAAAAGAGCAATATCATACTTGGCAAGATTAATTTTGGCAGGTAAGAATGCAAATGAGAGCACTCTATATTCCTGTTCTGGTCTGCGCTGTAAAACAAAAAACCCCCATCCATCATTTTTAGCATCCAAGACTGGTGGCAGATGGTGCTTGCTCTGGGGCTGTAACTGAGCTTCTCAAACAAGCGCTCCTTCGCAGCGTGCTGCTGGTGGCTGAAAGCTGGGGGAGACCCGCAGCGATGCTGGCACCAGCAGCAGTGAGAGGATGTTCACCACAGCGGCTCCCCCCGAGCCCCAGGAGCCCGGCATCTCCTATTCACTGTGACAACACGTCACGAGGCAGAGACAAGAAGGCTGAATTGCAACAGGAACAAGTTAACTCACAAATAACATATGCAAACCTACTCACCCATATGCATACACCTTTGAGCTCCCCGGCGCTGCTGGAGCATCAGTAGTTGGCATTGAAGGTCAGTACGCTCAGTTTTCCCTTTATGATTTACAGTTTCTCTCATCTAAATAATGATGCTCACGGGAGAATGTGTTTGCAGCAGGTTTGGGTACAGCGCCTGTCCGTAAGGCACGTGTGTGGTATATGGCACCCTGGCACGAGAAGGTTCTGGGGAGGGGGGGGGGTGTGAGGTGGCATGTGTCACCACTTGGTCATACTTCCTCTCCTGATCCATTAAATGCATTTTGGCAAGTGAGAGACTGGCAACAGAGCTGTCAGCAAGCAAGGCAGGAGTAAAACATTATCTTTCACTTCCCCTTTTGCTCCCCTCCAGGACCAAAGGTGCCGCTGAGCTTCAAGCAGAGGGTGCTCCAGGGTCACTCACAGGTCCTCAGACCTCCTCTATAAATCCCTCCTGCAGCCCCTCACTCCTCCCTGAAGCCACTCTCCAAATCCCCCCTAATCTGTCAGCACTCCCACCCCTGCTCTGCTCTCCCTGTCCCAGCCCTTGCTGAAGCAGAGTGATGTGGCCTTTCCCTGCGCCATGTCAACGAGCACCAGAGAGATCGGCTCTGTCTCATTTCAGTATGTGCATGGGGGGTTGGTGCAATTTCAGCTCCGATTTTGGCCAATTTTGCTTTCCCAAGCGCTCCCCTTCCAGCTGGGTTAGAGCACGTGCCAAGGACAGTCACCAGCGCTTCTTGGATTCGCCTGGTGCCCAACAGGAGCTTCTCCGGAAAGGAGCGATTTGACCTTAAAGCTGAGCTCCTTCATCCTTGAGGGCGTTCCTCACTCAGTGTTTTTGGGACTTCTTTGCAGCTTGCTTTTAAAGTTTGCCTCACTACCAAAGGTCAGTTGTGCTAACATGCTCAGTGCTGCAAAATGCTTATTTGGCAAAAGCAGGGAGCAGGAGCAACCCCGGTGATGCAGGCAGTGGAAGCTGTGCCCGGCAGGAATGGGGCTAATTGAGCCTCTTGGGTTCAAAACCATAAAATGTGCTTTTTTTTAGCCAAGCTAAAGCACGTTTCTGGGTGAGGGTGTGGTCCAGTGGCAACCACTACTGCAGCACCATTCCTCCAGCTCCCTGGGCACTGTTCCTGCACTCCCCTGCCCCAAGCACGCCTTGAAGCTGGCAGGGGTGGTAGAGGCATCGGGTGGGCACTGTCCCACAGCGGGCAGCCCGAGGCAGGGGGCCAGTAACCGACCAGGAGGGACGGCATCCACCTGCCCCCAGCACCCCAGTTCCCACCAACACCAGACACACAAATTGTGTCCTTCCTGGTCGTGTTGGGTTTGATATTTGCCGACAACACTATAATGTAGTAAATGAGAACTACGGAAGAATACCTCCCGTCGTCAGCTTTTTTTAGATCCTGAAAGTTCATTTCCTTTCCCTCCAATTTAACTTTGCATTTCCCCTCGTCACCAGCAGACATTTCAACGTGGCGTGGACATCATCATATCGGAAAATAAATACAATGACAGATTTTGTTTTGCTGCATAAGACCTTCCGCTACCAACTCTAATTACTGCTGATGCTTTATGAGCTCCTCCAGCGCAAGATAATTGCTGCTTTCTCTTTTTATGAGCAAG
This sequence comes from Steatornis caripensis, assembly GCA_013398225.1. Classification (NCBI taxonomy): domain Eukaryota; kingdom Metazoa; phylum Chordata; class Aves; order Caprimulgiformes; family Steatornithidae; genus Steatornis; species Steatornis caripensis. Next base: position 149,813 of record VZSC01016333.1, read on the forward strand.
AAATAATCAGTTGTCTTTTAAGGTGAGAAATATAAACAGCAATTAAACACCACGGCTATCCAGCCCCTCTCGTCAGCAGGCACCTCTCACCAGAAAGCCAACGCAGAAGGAGGTTAGGCTTCGTTTATCATTTGCACCGAATGCTTTTTCTAATGGAGGGGAGAAAGAGGGAATAAGGAACATTCACAAACGATCAACGGTTTTCTCCAGCTGATGAAATACTTATTTTAATACAGAGAAGCAGGAGCACCTCACAAGTGAAGCAGTCCGCTTGCGAGTCAGGGTGCTCAGCATCGGCACCGAGCCCTTGGCAGGATGCGGGCTTGGGGAAAAGCTGCCGAGACACAGCAACAGGCGCAAACATCGAGGGGCACAAAACCGCTCTTGGCTCCTACCAAAACCTGTTGCTTCAGCAGTCTTTTCTCTCATCCAGTGTTTCTAAAAATACACTTTTACGTACATACGTCCTAAACATCCTGACATCAGCACGGGACCCTCGGTTACAACATCACACGGTGGGGGCTCACACCGGCTTTTGCGATCCTGCGATGGAGAGCATTCTCGCTGGGGCTGAAGCCTTACCCTGTAGGTGTGAGGAGGAAATAAAATAGCCCTGCAACATCTCCCGGGCTGGGTTGGGGCACAGGAACACACATGGGCTGGAACCTGGTGAGAAGACCTCAGCCAGATTATTTTATCGGTTCACATCCTAAGAACCCTTCTTTTGACACTCTGTTGTGGCAATCCTGACACTAAAACCAGACAATCTAGTAAACAAGTACTCTTTTTTTTGGGGGGGGGCAGGGTAGGGAATATACAGCAAAAAAAATCTCAGATCTCAAAAAAAAGCAGTAATGGTTTGTACTCGGGAAAAGCTCCCGACGCTTCTGTTCTACCTGAACACTGAAGATTAGTTTCTCTGCCACTTCCAACAACTTATTTTCTGTTTTGTTTTGGTTTTTCCCCCCTTTAGTTCTTTACCTGAACAAAACGCCTGCGTTTGAAAAATTCATTGACGAGGTTTGTACCACTTTGTTCACAAAATCCCAGCAGGGAGCCAATGTTTTTCATGAAACGCTTCTTTGCCAGCTCCTCTCTGTGATGGAGTCTTGCTCCGTCTCCTTGCTTGCCAAAAGTCTGCCACGCAGCAAAGAGGAACGCACCCCGCGGGCCGATAAAATGGGGGCGATGAGGGGATGCCGGGGTGGCACTCAGCTCGCCTGGGTTTAGCTGTCGAGAAGGGAGATGTCTGCATTTGAGATGACAAGTGCTGTGATCCTTCAGAGTCACAGAAGGAAGACGACTCCAGTGCTCTGGATGTCTCCAGTTCCCTCTAGAAGATCACGACCCAGCGGGTGACCAGCTCAGGTTTAGGTAAATAACCTTCACCCATTGTGGTTAAGGCAGGTAAATCCTGCTGCAAGTTGCTGAATCAAGGAGGGTGAAAGATGCTCCTCTTACGAGGGCAGTGGATTGGGATTATGAACAGCCATCCTGCTTCTCCTGCAGATTTCTTACACAAGGATACCCTCGTGCTCAGGTCCCTAATTTATAAGCAGGGAATAAGCCATCTTCCTCTTGCAAAATATTGGGAGGAATTAGTCATACGTATTAACCTCGCATTCCAAAAGCTATGGTGGAAGGCATCACGAATAGCAAGTTGGAGTGAATTACTGAGGTATCTATCAGCGTGTTAACGTGTATTTAATACACATAGTTGGCAAATCTGACTGCCAGAAAATTTGCTAATGATGAATATAAAGGAGGCATGAACAGACTTAGCAACTTAGAAAAAACCAAACTATTACTGTTGTCCGTTTTTTTTTTTACCCGCTCATAATGTTGATAAAAAATTCACAAACACTTCAGATAGATGAGTGCTTGGCCAAAGACTTCAGCCTATGGCAAGACGTTAACACGTAAAATACGTGGCTTCATTTTCGCAGCTGCCCACCTCATAAACATTAAAAAGGGTGGATTTGTATAAAGCAAGGAAATCAGGCTTTTTACTCAGCAACCAGGGGGGAGAAAAATTTCCTATTTCCCACTCCAACTCCTGAAACTTCTTATTGTTACCAAATCTTTAACGCGGAGCAATTTGAGTTTCTCCTTTAGCTTTAAAGATAAATGCAAGGGGGGGTTCAATTTGGATTACTCAGAGGACTGGAGTTGAATCGGGAAGCCCTTACCGGTGCTTGGGAAAAGCAAAACCTCCCTCCTTGGGTCAGTCCTCAGTGCGCTGCATTACGGCTCACCAGTGATGAGGAAAGCTACTTTTCTCTCATCGTGGCACAAAAGAATAACGCAAATATGGTTGAAGGTAGAAGTGGGAGAAGGATTGATTATACTGAGGTAATAAATATCACTGACGCAGCCCGGTTACTTTATGAAGTGGTATGAAAAGGACACGAAAATGGTTCCAAAGGAACAAGAGCTCTATAAAAACTCCTCTCCTCCCGGTAAGACACCAAATGAACAGTGCACCTCTCAGCGAGAATGTTTATTTGGCACATCAGCTCAGATTTTCTAGGTATTCGTAAATAAACTTTAATATGCTTCTTGATCAGCGTCACTGTCTAGTAGTCCATTACTAATGGTATCATTGAGGTACTTGATGGATTTTTTAAGAAGCTGGAGATATATATATAATAGAATATATAAACCAGAACATTTCCCCTGTAGTCAAACACACAGCCATCTAGTTTCTAACAGAGCAGCTGTGCATGTGAACGACCGTACTTCTAGAACTCAGGATGCCTTCGAATACGCAAGCTGTATTTAACAGCAGCTTTATGATGTTTCCAAAAGCACTTGTAGTGATGCAAAGTAGAACTCACGCATTCAAAACCCCACCCAAGAGACGCACAGGCCATGTTGTCTGAAGACGACCGGGGCACCTTCGAGCTTCAGGCAACGCAGAGCGTAAGCCATGGTACAGCCAAGACCACCCGCCTGACTTAGGAAGGGGGCTGACAAGGTATGGTGCTCTGCCACACCCTCTATGCCACCATCTGCTGGCACCTTGGTTCACATTCTGGCCAAGATTTGCAAGATTCATTTGCTGTTAACACAAAAAAAATCCACTGCGGTCCTGTTGCTGTGATGGTCCACTTACCACATGACAGCAACGGCGTGAGGAGACAACACTGCTGAATAAGATGAAGACCTTGGGATTTAGATGCTCTGTTAACATTTGCACCGTTTACTCCAAGCCTGTGGAGCACAAGGTACAGTAAGGAGGACTCACCCGCTTGGTGTAGTCCATTGCCTTCAGGATGGAGAGGTTCAGCGTCTCCAGTGAGGCCAAGACGTCTTCGTAGTCTCCCATATGGTCGGCAAAGTAGTCTGGGAAAACCAAGAGGGACATGATGGGAACTGTTCACGTAATTTAATGCTTCAAGGCTACACACCACAGTAAGGTCTGTTTATTGGTGGAAAGAAAAAACTGAGAGGGTGGTTTTAGGTATATTTTTGTATTCTGTATCCTGAGTCAAAGTCACAACTTGTCCTGCAGGGATGGGAAGTAGTGCAATTCCCGTGAAGTTTGGGACCATCGTAAAAAAGAGACGTAAGGCACAGTAGCTCCCATCGAAAATAACTTACGAGGTGCTTTATTTCCATGCCCACTTCTGCATTTGACCGTATCTTGGCTCTCTCCCTCCTATTGCCAGCACAGAGGGAGAAGTCTCAAAAGGAATCCCCTTTCCATTCCCTTGACAGTTTTTACCACTCAAAGCATCCAAATACCTGTCAGGTTCACCCCAATTCATACAAGCTGAGACTGGCCTTACATCTTTCCCTGCATTCCCATCACATTTGCACCCCAGTCCCCAACTACGCGTTGCACAGGCTTCTGAGAGCAAAATATGCCTCAAACAGAAGAGAATGGAGCTGCAAGCTGGGCCTGAAAGTGTGTGTTCGCCGTGGAGAGGGAGTCCATGCTTTCTCTATGCCTGAGTCCATGCTTTCCAGGCTGCACTGCAGCTCCAGCAGTGGCCAGACACAATCCCAAACGCTCTTCACTGATGCAAAACACCGTCAAAATTGCTGTGTCGCCACGCGATCCATGGCTCCGGGACATATTTGAGCCCCGGTGCAGTTTTGTGCATGAACTGCGGACTCCTGAAATTTGCCACTCACAATGGAAACAGCAAGAAGTGAAGCGCAGCAGTGCGGCGTGCCCTGAGGTTGCAGCGTAGACATGAAGTTACCCAGCTTCTGGGTGATTGACATAAACTACAGCTAAAAGCTGCTCCTTAAAAGCCACTGATGCTGCTCCTCAGCACTCAGGCACGAAGCTTCACACCGAGGTAACATCTCTGTGGAATGCAACAAGACATAAACTCCAGGAAACAATCCCACTAATTAGGTTCTCTTAGCTTAATTAGAAGTGCCTATAGCTATTTACAGCCTGAGAACATATCCAAGGGGAAGAAGATTTTGGCATAAACCAGAATGTCACAGTGTGACTGACAGCAGCTGTTTGCTGTTCCATGATAAGCCAAACAGCTTATTCTCGCTGCAGCATGTTTATTTGTGATACTCTTCTTAATGCTACTTTACTTAGAAAAGAAAAACTGAGCGGATCTTAAAGGTAAAGGAAAACCATTTTTCCGAGTCCTGAAATAAAAAGTTGGGCCCCTGTATTTCATGAAAAATGAGCTGCTGCAGGCAGAGCACAGCCCTCGAGACCAACCAAGGAGGACCTGGGAGGAGAATTAACCAAAGCATTCAGCTCTACTTTTTTAGCCTTCTTTATTCATGGAAACATCCGAGATCAGCCCTTTCTATACTACGTGGTTCTTGCTCGTGGCTCCTACGCATCTGCAGACAGCAGCAGGATCGATGCTCAGGAGACGAGCACCACTGCAACCCGGGGCTGGTGTGGAAGGGGGTGGGTGCCCCCACCAGCCTCTCCCCAGCAAAGCCATCGCCCAACACCCCGGTAGTCTGCACTGGGTCCATGCGCATCTCCCAGCTGTAGAGTACGTCTCAGTTCTCTGGCCGGATTGTAATGTTGCCTGCAATATTTGCATTTCATCTAAACTGAGGGGGGGCAGGCACAGTTTGGTAGCTGTACCTGCATTTTCCAGGCGTGTTAAGTGGCCCCCAGCTATGACTGATAGCTCCTCTGGGGGTAAGAGCCACATGACTCTGTTTAAGCCAGTCTAGGTGCTGGCGATGGTTACATTGCTCGGCAGGAAAAGCAACCCAGAACTTTGTAAGATGCTACCCGATATAGATTAAGCCCTATCAAAGTTCTCATACGAGCTATAGGGCTCAAGAAATCACTTTGAAGATGCTCTCAACGTCTTACAACACACAGCTCCTTTCAAGAGAGAGAACACAGCTTCCATTTTAGCCAAAATGAGGTTTTATGTTTAAACTAATACTTAAAATAGTAGTAAGCAAATAAGACATTGTAGGCAAGGGTGGGTATTCAGCAGATAACAGATGCAGGCAGGATCTCATACTCATCGATCCTTCGTCTGGCTCCCCACGAGAGGCGATGGGTTTATCTGCCTCCTCTCCTGGCAGCTTCACCCCCGGGAGAGGCAGCAAGGTGGGATCATGCTGGGTGATAGCTATGTGATACTCTGATTTTATCAGACTGATGGAGAAAGCAGGGTGGGGGCAGGCAATGACGTTACTACCCCTGTATTTCCTGGCAAAGCTGACGGTACAAGCCGTAGGGTTTTGGTTTCTTGGGTCACCTAACACAAGGAGAGAGGAGTAACGGGAACACCACCATCATAACATCGGCAAACCAAAAGGATTTCATGAAAGGCTTAGTTTCTCGCATACCGAAAGGACAACAAGTCCTTGATAACCAGCTGAAAGGTTGCTGCTTTTGCTGCAGGCTCGAGTGATCAAAATTGTGCGGGGAGCTGCGGTGAGAAAGGCAGGCTGCGGGCAGGGGTTAGGTACACCGCGAGGAGAGAAACCCTGTGCAATGTCCCGGCCCAGGCCGACCCACAGGCTGCGATGGACAGCCACGTCTTAAAAGTATCAGGAATAACGGGTAACTGCCGGGTACTGGTGCAGGTGCCCCGGCAAGCACCTTTCTGGCTGCACAACCCCCTCACGGCCAGACCTCTGAAGGCTGTAATTAGTGGCAAAGCAATGAAGGTAAACGGCGAGGACCGGCTGAGGTGGCTTTCTGCATCCTGGCACAGGAGAGGAGGAAAAGCGGCAGATGAGCCCTCTGCAAGGCCACACACCTCTGTCCCCCCATCTCCTCCCAAAAAGCTGGGGCGCAGGAAATGTTTCCCAATACCGAGTGTCCAAGGACAAATACAGCCAAGTGAGCCACAGGAGCCCCCGGTGCACAGGTCACTTCACATCAAGGCAAAGCTCTTCAGAAATCCCAGCAGGAAATACTCCCTTTCCTGTCCAGGTGTGGGACGAAACATTATCAGAGATTTTCTCTTCAGCCTTTAATTTCTGCAAGCTCTGGGAGGTGCAGCAGAGGTGGTGTACACCTTAGGCAGCCTGCCGGGAAACACAAAGGTTTGCCTAAGGAGAAATGTGTTATGGGTATCGCAGAGGGATACTGGTTTATTGAACTTCAGAGCAGAGCTGGAAGACATGACATTGCCAGAAATTAAACTCCAGCTTGTTATTGAACAGGGGCCAGGTGCTCTGCTCAGCTCTGACCCCGTTTGTTTTGCAAGAAAGTGAAGGAAAGTTTTGCCAGTTTTCCTGTGGAACAAGGAGCAAAGCAGCAGAAGCGCTGAGACCCTTCAGCTCTGCGGCTGCCACAGCACCGCTGGCTTTGTAACGGGTTTCACGACTCCGTTGAAAGCACGCATGCATGTAACAATTGCTTTTGCCCCAAGAGAGGGGCCGCACTCACCGCACAGCTCCTTGGTGTCCACGTTGCTGGAAGAGGGGGAGGACGAGGCAAGGGAGGAAGCAGGAAAAAAAGAGAGAGAAAGAAGATTTTAATGTAAAGGACAGACAAAGGCTACAGTTAGGATTTCTGCAGGCTCAACCCCACATACCCACCTGCAGCGCCGTCCGCCCGCTCAGCATCCCCCTGCCGCCGGCAGGAACAGCTTAAGGAGAAGGCAACTTCTCCGCACATCACATGGATGTCACTGAGGGCATCCCCACATCTCAGCACCTTCAGCATCCGCACAGCTGGGATGGGTTCATGTGTTATGTTGGATATTCCCTGAGGGGGAAAAGGGGATTCATGCATCCTCCCGGGGGTGGACCTGTGCCTACAGGGGACTCTCTACTCACCTGGCACAGCAATAACTCTGCCTTCCTCCCAAACACCCTGGTGAGGCACGGGAATCTGTTTGTTCCCATTTGCTTGGAACAAAAATTTGCACAATTTACTTTTCTAGATGGGTCAATCCTCCCGATTCTGCCCTCACAAAGCATCCACCTGGCTGTGCAAAGTTCCCACCTGGGACTCCCTCCGGACAAAATTGCACAATTACTTCTTAATACGTGACCGTTTAGTTTATGTAACGACATCTCAACAGCCAAACTGCTCGGGAAATAAAGATTGCGGCTAATCTCTTTCTGCCTCAGATTCCCACACAATTATCAGTGCCGCTCAGGCACTGGAATGAACTCTTAATAGAATTACATTTTATCAATCCGTTTATGTCCTGGAAAGCTGTTTCCTTAACTAAACTCATCCCTGCTCTGTCTGACCTGTCAACGTTAAGTGCATTAGGGAAAGAGATGGTTTCAGTACCGCTTTCATTAGCGGCATCCTCCCGCAGCCCTGAAATCCTGAAATCCTCCCAAATGCTTGCCCAGGCCCTGGCCAACAGGTCTGCCCCCAAGCCCTGGGCTCTCCACTCCCTCTGGGACCTGAAGCTTTCGCTCACTGCTGGCCCTCTCTTGGGATGACATGTCCTTCTGAAGGGACGATACACAGGGAGAAAGTGTTAAATTGGGATAGCTCTTCAACAACAAGGTCACGCTGAACCCTGTCGTTGAGGCTCCACAACACAAAGCGCAGCACCTCTGCAGCAAGCTAAAGCACCCAGGAAACTCTTGTTTCTGCTGAAATGTTTTGCTGCCTTCTGCAGCAGGTTCAGGCTCCGTGTGAGCAGAGCGGCCTCGCAGGGCTGCGCGTGGCAGTGGGACAGGGCACAGACCACATTTCCCACTCAAAGAGCATTACAAAGCATTTTCTGCTCTAGCAGAGAGACTAATTTATGAGATTTTTCTTTCTCTTTTGGCTCTGCTTGAGAAGATGGAAGCTCCTGCAGCTCAAGGACCCTGCTGGCATCTCACCAGATGCAGTTCACCCCCTAGGTGTGCCAGCCAGGTGCACTACGGCTAACCAGAAATGCACAGGTGCACTGGCGATGCCTGGGGAGGAAATTTCCCAAATTCAGTGCCATCCAAGCCGAGTTCTCTCCGAAAGCAGAGCCCCAGGTGCTGGTACTGGGGACCCCTTCACCGCCACTCCTGAGCTGCGGGACCTGCTGGGCACTGGAGACGAACATGAACATCTCCAGCCGGCTGCCAGAAAAGCGCCACCTGACCTGTCTCACGCTGTAAAAGCACATGTTACTGAATCACACACCCTTTTGGGTAACTGATGTCTGTCATGCTATAAAAACACCTATCTCTCAGCCCAGACACCTTCGCAGCGCAGGACACGCAGCATGGAAGCTGCTGGCAGCAAATGCGCTGGCACAAGCTTCAGCCAGAGTTGCAGGCAGCACGTGCGTCTCTGCAAAACGAGCTTTCATGCTACTTTATCTTAATTTCCTTGGAATTTTATCATCTTTCTCAAACCCTGGAATTGCTTCACTGAATCCTGCAAAACAGCCCAGGGATGCTGCGAGCTGAACCTCCCTGACTTGGCGTTCTCATGCACAAATCCACTGAATATGCAGATCTGAAACCCTACCCAAGAGCCTGCTCCTGACCAAATCGTCCACAGTGCCTTGGTAGCATGCGGTTGCTAACACAGAGCCTCAGCAATTCTCAGGTAGAGACAATTCAGGTGGGTGAAGAAACACAGAAGATGCACTTCCAACACCAGCGCGAGGACCTGGGAAGTCAACTGAAACTCTCAGGCACGTGCACAGGAGCAGTTTTTACATCAGCGTCACCCACAAAGTGCTTAAATTATATTTTTCAGAAGCCTGTTAGTGTTTATAAACACCTGTTGAAGTGGTTATGGGTTGGCAGATCGGGCACGTTACTGAGAAAAAAAAATCCGTTCTCGTATTCCATGTGGCTTTGCATTGTAATAACTGATCTGCTGCTGACAGAAACGGTCTGTTCTTTCCTCACATTCTACCATCGTATTATTTAACTTAATTGTGCTTGAATGCTAACTTGGCTGAGAAGCTGCTTTTAATTTTAAGCCATCTTGCATTAAGAATAAGCCTAATTAAAGAAATTACTGAAGTTATAAGCTGCCTTAATAAAAAATATGATAATGTTCAGATGAAAATGTCTAAGGAGAAATTAATGCATACTTGAGCACGACCCATGGCATTTCCTGGGGTGTTTCCATCTCACAGAAGCCTGCCTGTCGGGAACATCACTGACACGCAGCCCCGTCCCCATCAGTGTTACAGGGGTTTTATTGCCCAACGTGGTCCCTACGCAGTGGAACACACGATCCAAGGGAAATGCACTACCCAGCTGCAATGGCACGGGTCATGCCAGTAGGATTTTTTTATGATGCAAGTATTCAAGATCCGGGTTTCAAGCCTCACCTCCCCACAAATACCCTCGTCGTCCCTAACCCTTCAATCCCAGCACCGGCCTTCAGCATAGATTTTTGGAGTGATCACGTATGATGAAGCCCTTTGAAATGAAAGCATTTAGATGAGTATTAGTTACTAATTTTTTTTCAGCTGTCAAACATCCAACCTTCCTGTCAGCTACGATACACTAAAAAAATAAAATTAAATTAAAAAATTGCAACAAGTTGTTCTCGTTTTTCAGGGAAAAAAAAAATTTTTTTTTCAGCCACCAGAATGCTTGGCTGTGAATTATCTTTTAATTTTAAGCATCCTCACATTAGTAGTATGACTAATTAAAGAACTTATTGAAGCCATAACCCAAGTAACTAAGCAGAATATTATAATGTTCAAGTTAAACTTTAAATGAAGAAATCATTAAAGGCTTTTGTGTTAAACAGGTTTTTTCTGCATACTGGAGGCCACATCTATCTGCTCCCTTTCCAAAACAAAAGTCTGTCTTTCATCAAAGTAGAAAAGTCAGGAAAACCCAAGTCTTTTTGGTTTCAGGCCACCTCCGTTTTCCAACTGGAGCAGCTGTGATGTGGCGCAGCACAACCTTGCACGCCCAGCGTTGCTGGGGATGTGCACCCCTGCAGATTACTTTGCAAGGCAAAGATGTTCCATCTGCCACTTGGGACCTAATTTGTCTGACAGAACTACGAGCCAAACATGAGCACTCAGCTTTCAACCTAGACCATATCGTCTGAAAAAATCAGAGTCTAAGCCATAAACTAATTTGGCCAAAACAAGGACTGCTTATTGCCCACTACCCACCACCTTTTAAATATGTTGGGATAATTTGACCAGATAAACATATTGGAAATAGCGAGATAGTTTTCCCTGCTGGTTCACATCCAAGTATTTCAAATGAAAAAGAAAAGTCGTCAAAGCACGATACTCCCTTCTCGTACGTGGGAGTTTAAAGAGCAACAACCATGCTGTGAGAGCATCTCCTCAGTGCGCTTAATTAAGTGAATTTGCCCAGGGAGTAATTACTGCCACACGAGCAGGAAGAGGGGGAGGCTGCCCAGAGTAATCGCTGTGCCTCCTGCCTACTCCAGAAAGAAATACATTTCAACCCCCCAGACTCCACTCAACATTAAAATGTGAGCAAGCAGCTTGATGAGCATCTGAGCTAACGAAGATCCCCGGGAATTCGCCTCTTTTTTGCGCCACGACCTTGATTGCAGATCATCCAGCAGATGGGCTTTTATCAGAGTTACCCCTGTACTGACTTTCTGCTGCTTTTCCATTGGTTCAAAGCACTTACGTGCCTTTTTTCTTCTCTACCTGCCTTTCTTGAAACACACTGCCATTTTTGAGACTTTCTCCCAGGGAAAGGTGGGGTGGCAACACCAGACAGAGAGCATGTTGTAGAAAGGTGTCCAACAGCTCAGGGATTACAAACTCAAGCTCAGCATCCCGGTAGCCAGATCTGTGGGTGGGTGCTGGTCCCCTACACAACTTCCAGGTCTCAGGTCAGAAGGTCCATCTACATTGATCTAGATGAGCCCAACCCTTGGAGCGAATCAGCATTTTCCAGCAGAAAAAAAAGAAAATTAAAAGGTATTTCTGAAAATTTCCCATGATTATATGCTTTAGCTCTGAAGATGCAAGCCCAGTGCAGCTTACCCAGAGGGCATCCCAGGATGTCTTCAGCAGTCGGCATGGCAGAGCCATTGCTGTCCTGGTCCAGTGCTGGTGACAGCCCACTACTAGGGACTAGAGCCCTACAGAGGTCCCTTCAAACCAAGACGGCCACGATTCTACTGTCCAGCATCTCACCCTCTTTTCCCCAGCATCTCCCTGCCTCACTAAGGCAAGGCTGACAGCCTCTGATCTGCTGTCATTAATGTGTTTCTCCAGGCTTCTCTTCAATTATAGAGAGGATTAGGAAGTTATGAGAAGAACAGAAAGGCAACGTGGAGGAGAGGTGCACCAAATTCTGTTCTTCGGTCCCAGCTCAGCCCAAGGGAAGATGTCCCAGGCTCTCCCAACGGGCAGCACAATCAAAAACATAATGGGAATTCAGAAGTGGCAAATACACAGCATATTTCTCATGCAAATAGCTGCCTGGATGTGCTGCTCAAATGCTATTCAACACCTGATCATCTTCGGCTGAAGATAACAGCTCTCTTAGTTGGGCAGATGAAACGTTTGCATCAGCAGCCACATGGCTTAGTTGTTTCACCAGCACAGAAAATGGAGGTTTTTCTGAAATCACGCTCTACTTTAATTTCCATCTTCAATTCACAGTCTTGATTTTGCTACAAGGCTTCACACGAGCATGGAAACAAATTACCCTCTAGTGTTAGACACCTGCAAAACTCATTTTCATTTAGGAAGGACTAAAAAACATGTGCAGCTGGAGAGTATTATTATATCTGATGACATGCCTTCCAGTCCCAGCAGCAACAGCACTGTGTTATCTCAACAGCTCAGAAGTGGAAAATGTACGTCCAGATGCCTACCTAAGGGGTCACAGATGGTCACTGTTGATCATTAGTTTCTGAACTCAAAGAAACATTTTTTACACAAGCCCCGGAGTGAGAGAAATTGTTCCAGGCAGAGAGAGAGAAATACCAAACGCTGGATGCCAGCCAGGAGCCGAATAACTTTAATTCTGAAGAACTAAGCAACTTCCCAAGCCCATCACCGTGCTCTTCTGGAGAACCCTGCCAAATCCTTCCCGAGACCTACCCAAGTTCCTCCTTCACTTGCCCGGTCTCTTTACAAAGCCCCACTCTTATGGTATGAAGTAAAAAAGGACTTCCAAAGCCTGAGGTGCCACATGCAACGTAACAGCATAAACCACATGCCAAGGATGTCCACAACGAGAAGTGCACCCAGCCAGCTGCAGCTCTGAATGACATAGGCAGACAAGTATTCGTAACATACGTCAGCTTTGGCTTTAATTTCTTTAGCTGTGGCAAGCTGGCAGTCAGGGCTCTGGTGAACACCTGGCTCTTCCTATAAATCTTGTTCTTCATCTCCTGCCAAATGTGCCTGCTTCCTGCAAGAAATAAATTTAAAACGTATTCTCAGCGTGCTTCAGCAGGAGTAATTCAAAGGCGCGTATACTAGCGCAAGCATACTTGCCTTGCACGCAACTCAGTACAATCAAGAGATAGAGTGACCAGCGAGCCTTAAACAACCCAGCAGGTATTCTTCATTCAGCTCTGTCTTTTCCAGCATAGCCAGGAGTACCACCTATTTAAATTCCCAGAGGAGACGGAGGAGACTCCATCTGCACAAGCTGATACAGCGTTCACCGTTCACTCTAGACAGAATTTTCCCCCCAAATCCACGTTACACAAAACAGGCACAGTTTTGCAGAGTCCATATGGATCACCATGTAACCGGGACATTTCCAGCACCGGAGCACGATGATTTACACTTAAACACCTACAGTGAACAGCTCCCACAAGGGCTCCTGAAAGGGAGAGAAATGTTGCCTTCTCCAAAGCAAAACTACTAACGTTATTCTTCCCCTAACACGTGCTCCATCATCCAGCACTTGGGGAGCGCAGCAAGGGGGACTGAACTGCCCAGAAACAGAGAGAAGCAAAAGGAGGATTTTGCATGAAGTTTTCACATATAGGTTTGGTATTACAAAGAGCCTCATCACCTACGATGTGTGGTTTGGGATTATAACAGATTCTAGGTCCTGTGGGAGACAACTTCTCTCCTCCTACTCGCCCTTGCTATCAGCAGAATTTTTCGTTCACCAGTTGGCTTGAAGGCTGAAGGCTTGTGTCCTCGAGGATGTTTTGCCCACCTAAACCCAAGATGTGGCTTCTTTCTGTTTCCTGCACAGCTTTCATCTGGATTTTGGCAGGCAATGACCAATATACAGATGGGTTTGCTTCTTTTCCATACCACATGTCCATTGCGGCTAATGCTACTCGGCAAGACAGAAGGTGAGCAGCGGCAAGGTTGCCCAGCAAATCTGTATTCAGATCCACTGAATATTAATATTTTCATATTAATATTTTCATATGGCTTTCTCTGTGGCTCCTTGCCTTGATAAGCCATCTACATTCTCATTAATACAGACGCTGCCCCCATCCAGTTTTCAAGCCGTAAGACTGTGTGGCTTGGAATGGAACAAAGTTGGGCACTAGGGCAGCAGAGTCCTCGTTAGAAGCCAGTGATCTGGAAAACACCGATTTTTCAAGGTAAACCAAACTGACCTTCAATACAAAGAAGCACAGTGAATCTGGCAGGCCCAGGATAAAATGTTTCAAGGCTGGTTCCTCCCCACACAAGAAGTTCCTGTAAAGTTGCTGCAGCATCACACAGAGGGGCCAGGACGGACCTGCTCTGCCTGCAGAAATGCAGAAAGAAACCACGAGGTCCTGGTTCCCTGCAGAGCACCTGCAGGTAGGGCTCTCACTGCCCAAACCAGACAAAAAGCATCTCGGGTGTGCACATCTGTGGTTTCAGCATCATCAAAGATTAGGTGACCTTCTAGCATCACGGGGAAGATCAGCAGAAACTTTCACCCCCTCCTCCTTCTCTTCCTCCTCCTCATGGAAGCCTCCGGGGAGACCCACGAGCGTGGCTGGTGGCTCTCCCAGGGAGAGTCACACCCTCAGCAAAGCGCTACGTCATCTCAGGGCCACAATGCAGCCCAGCGTGCAGGGCTTACAAGTAGACCTGCTCGCTGGCATCCTTCCCACCATGCCGGAAGATGCTCAGTTCAGCCTGGAGTAGCTTTTGTACTTCCACAGTAAGGTGTCTGCGTTATGAAGGCTATTCCATCTCTGATTGCAAAGAAAAAGGGAAAAAAAAAAAGACTGTTCTATAACCTATATAACCAAATGAATACTCACTCCTGATTGATTCGTCATGACGCTGAATCCCACAGGCGAGGGGGTACAATTTGGGGAGCAACAAGACCAAAAAAGCCTGGACCTGCTCCAAAAAGCCTGCCACACCCGAGTACAGACGGCCTGCCCGGCAGCACGGTGCAAGAAGGTGGCTGCCATAGCACTCGGCATGAGTGGTAATCAGGGATGTGACGAGAAGACGTCTGTTCTCTAGCCAATGACCCCCAACGCAATTGCGTTTTCCTTGTGCCAGTAACAAACCTTGTAAAAACGACACAAAGAGGCCATAAAACTTGCTAAAGAGAATCTCTGAAGTACAAAACCCATCAACACTGAGGTACAGATGCAGCAGCCAAAAGGATCTTTGCCCCGTGTGACCCCATCTCAGCTGCTGGTCTTCTCCAATGGGATCCACCCTCACCTCTCCCGGCAGAGCCCCTTACCTCGGCCGTGGTTTTGCATTCCAACATCCTTGAGGAAAGGCTTTTGGTTTGGATTTTCCTGGGTTTAGAAAAGAGAAAGCTCTTCTACAATGATGGCTTGTGCTTTCTTGGAGGGTCCCGTGAGCGACCCTGCCGGCCCCCACGGACTGACCACACAGCCCCTTCCCCTCCCCAGAGCTGTGGGCGAGGGCCGCGCACGAGGTGCAAAGTACGACAAGCACAAGACCCATACGTGCACACTGGGGCTTGGCTTGGCAGTAACGCCTGCTAAGAGCAATAATCCTGCTTTTGCTTGTGCAGCTGATAAAATCAACGTGGGCGCTTTGTCCGGGTGGGGAGGACTGCAAACCCCTCATTTGTAATGTGCTCTTTCAGCAGCTCTTAGATCTTCCGTTTCCTTTCAGGGAATCAATATCTACCATACAAATACGGACCACTACAACATAACGCCTTATTTGCTTAGCTTGTCATTTTTAAAGACTCCCACCTGCTGCTATATTTCAAGGCCGATTCAGCTCCTCACTCCCTTGGCGTACCGATTTATTCTGCAGTCGTAGACATTTGCGAAGCGCTGTGTCCCACATAATGCCAGCCTGCCTTGTGTAAGCCACAATGCAAGCTGATTTCCTAACTACAGCTGCAGGTACAGGTCAGAAATAGCACGGTGAAGACCCCAGCTGCCTCTCCCATGTCCTCAAAAAGTCCCAAGCTGCAAACCTTGCCTGATGCACATCAGATGCTTTATTTCGTCAGTGGCTGCAAGACAACCAGAATAACATTTTCTATGCTGTGAAGCATCCAACAGAACAAAACACCCAGCTCTAATCACCAAGGGCACCAAGAAAAGAGGCTTGAGTTTGAATAAAAATGAAACAAACGTTCTGGACGCTGTTGGAAAACACGCTCTAAGCTCTCATTAGTTAAAAGAGAGATAAATGTCACTTTAAAAAAAGGCAGGAACAGTAAACTGGCACCTGCGGAGTACAAGACATTTGTTTGTTCACTCATCGGCAACTGCAATATGGCATTTCAGGCTGTCGGCTGGTGCTAGACCATCTTGCTTTGTCGCACAGCTCCGGAGCCGGGGCTCGGTCACCATCGACGAGCCAGGTTCGGCATTGGTGAGGCTCTGCCCTTCCTGCCCTATCGCTTCTATAAAATAACGTGAAAAACGCAGCACAAAAGTGCAATTTTCTGCAAAGTGCTGATCACTAATCCAAATCCCCAAACTCCACGGAGTGCAGAAGCGCAAAGCAGGGATGTCCCACTGCCTCTCTCCTGCCCTCTGCAAAGCACAGCACCCCACTGCCCTCGGCCACCCTGCAGAGGCACTGCAGGCTCGGGGACACCACAGCCTTCCGCAGCTCAGTTGTGGGAGAGGGCATGCCTTTCCCTGCTCTGTATCCTACTGGGCCACCCAGGCTTTGCATGTTAAGAGCAAAAATTGGTGGGTTTGTTTCTGACACTGAAGAAAATTTTGGGTGATTAAGCCATGCCCCTCTCGCGTCTCTCTTTGTAGCTTGTAAAACCATTTCACAGTCTATTAAAAATAATCAACGTCGCCTCTCTCTGCTTTGTCAGAGGTTTCCAGAACTTCTAACCACTCACTCACAAAAGAAAAATCTCTTGAAAAGCTCGTAAGAACTCCAAACAAGATGACAACACAATAAAACGTCTGTTTACAGTGCAAATGATAACCTGAATGACACACCAATGCGGCACACTGACTTAACTAAGCTTAATCCAACAGTTGGTTTCTAAGCACAGTCATCACCTTACATAAAACAGACATTTAGTACAGTACTAAACATTTTCAAGTCTCTGCATGTGCCAAATCCCTAATAAATTGCATCTAAACCCTCAACCTTTTTTTTTCTTTTTCGGATGGATGACTTGATCTTGAAAATATCACTCTGCCCACAAGTACATCAAAGAAAAGAGAAGGCAGGTTTAAGTACAGCCTACAAGTAACTTGGCTGCTAGGATAGATAGTACTTCCAAATTTATTAAGTTGCTAATTATTATACACACACGTGGGTCCACTATGTATGTATACTGGGCTATAGAAGCTCTTACTAAATTTATCCCCAGACAGCGCCAGGCAAAAGTGGGACTATAAACCTTGGAAGGACAGGCTGTACATGAGGCACAGAGGTGGCACTGGCGACCCCTTTGCTCTCAGGGTATTTCCACCAGCTCCACTTCGGAAACACAGCATGACTTTTCATGGTATTTTCACCACGTTGCATTGAGATAATTGATTATTTAATTTCTGGCCTGTGTCCTGCATCACACATCACACCCTTCATCTTGCACACACATCTCTCGAACAGTAAGTACAGCAATTGCCTCTGAGTTAACGATGCATCAATTTTGCTGTCAGCCTTGTTCAAATTGATCAGCCTCAAGGCAGACCTTCAAACAACAGCTGTTCATGATGCATTTGGACCGCTCTGCAATGTCAACTCTATTACTGGGATAGTCACCGTAACTACTCTGGCTTAGTGTAATAGGGATCCCCTGTTGGGGGAAAAATTTAAAAAAAAAAAAAAGAAAAGAATTCTTTCAACCTACTATGCTCATTGATGAAATCACAACATAGCCCTCCTGCCGCAGAGTGCCTGACAGAGCACTTTCAAAAAGAAAGAAACAAGAAGTCGTCTGGACAGGCTCCCACCCACCACGCAGCCTTTGGGCCCACAAGTGTTTTCCCAGTCTGGCCAGTTTCATAACGTTTTCCCAACTGCTTTTTTAAAAGCCAACAACATCCACGAGCAAATTAAAGCCTAACCAGCACTCAGCTAGGACTGTTTCGTGCACGCCCTGCAAACAGGGAGCAATCCTACGGTGCCACATACGGAACGCAAGAGCAGCAGCAAGCTGAGCAGCTACCACATACTGCTTGCTCCCTTTTATGCAGCATCTCTTCTTCTCCAAGTCACGATGCTCGGCACTGACTGGAGGGGCTCAGGTCATCTCCGCACCAAATACCACCGCAGGGAACTTGAGGGCCCTTGTAAAGCCAACGCCGTTCTTCAAGTGCCCACCATGACAGGGACAAGAAGAAGACAAGCATGTGAATGCAGTGATAAACTAGTTATAAAGGTGAAAAAGATTTAGGTATACGTAACAAGGACTGGAAATCGCTGCCTGGATTTCGGAGCAGTACCCTGCAGGGCTGTGTCACCCAGAGAAGAGCTATTTGCATCTGTTTGAATGAACGCCCTTGCTCCACCACCCTGGGGTGCTGGTGACCTGGTCTTCCCTGGGCAAGAAAGCCAAGGGATGTCACGCGTGGGTTTTCACCTTCACAGGGACAGGTTAATGGCACCAATAACTCTCCATGGCTTACACCGAAGCAATGCTTCGTGTGTTTTTTCACAAACTTCCCTCCACTTCTTGGCGCTCTCATTTCCATCAAAAGAAGTAATCACTTCTGCGTGTTTTTAATCTCTCTTTATTTATTTTAGCTCAATTTTCAAAGCAAACCATTAAAACAATTACATACTCCTTCCTTTTGGGGGGAGGAGAGGGCCCCTCAGGTTTTTTTGTGCAAGCTGCCAACAGTATGAATCAGTCAGAAATGGCCTTTCTTGATGAATGAACACTTAACTTTTTGCCTATTTCTACTTGATAAGGAAGCATGGACTAATTTGATTTCTATTTGCAATCTCTGTAATATCGAACTGCAGAAGAGACAGGGAAAAAACTAATTGTTCGGAGCTCAGCTGAATCATTTGCTCATTTCCAGAAGCAAATGGTATAACATTGAGAGCATGCATTAAAATTAAATCAGCTTCCTCCTCCGTTTAGATTTTGCAGCTATCTTGGTTATCACCAAAGCCGTATGCGGGTGAGGAAGAAATCAGAGCAACAAACATGCAGGTTTGGATACGTGACACACAACTTGCAGGGAACTAGGAAGAGAACAGTAAAGCAAGACATTCCCGTACTCTGTTGCCTGTATTTTCTCAGTATCTCTGTTTCTCTTGTATTCTCTTCTTCTGCCACTGAAAAGTGATCTGGAAAACCTCTCCCTAAACTCAGTCCCAAGGCCAATGGCTTGCTCTGCCAACCGAGCAGCAGCCGGACATGTTTGCTGCTTAATCATGGTGCCCTATACACATTTATTCAGGAAAAAAACACGGTTAAATTTGTAAGACTGGAGCTTAAACCAAAATCTACAATCTCTTTGAATGCCTATGCGGCTAAAACACAAGCGGCTGATTAGAGTTAAGTATCTTAGCCACTTTTGTAGTTTTAATGCAAGATCTTGGTATCTTCCCATTCCCTAGAAAAGAAAATCTCTGACGCACAACAGCCCTGCACAGTCTGAAAAATAAGTCGCCAAGCCTTAGTGCCAGCTAGAAAACCCTCCAGTGTGATACTTCTCCGCTCTGTTTGCACAGATAAACCCCCTCCGACCCTCATCCTCTGCAGTAAACACGAGCCCGCCGCTCCCAGCTCCAATCTGCCTCGCTGCCAGATTAAGCAGGCTCCCTCCAGGGACCCTGACGAGAAGCTGCCTGGGAAAACACCTAGAAATAGAAAAATGTTCTCAAATGTTTGTTCAAACAAGTTTCTGTGCAGTTTTCCAGCCTTGTGTTTCTCCCGTTGACCTTCCTAGCAAGTGATCTGTTCTAAAAGGCCCTTTTCTTCAGTGAGCCTGAGATGTTTTGTAGCTCTGTCAGCACACAGCTGCTGAGCACCAGCTTTGGCACCAAGTATTTCTTCACTTAAACGAAAAGCAGAGCACAGTATAGCACAAGTGACATGTCAGAACAGAGGACAGTAAGCTAGGACTCAAAAAACATCTTCCACATAAACAGAAAGGACAAAATACACTAAATGCCCAAGCTTTTGAGAGTCAGAAATTAGAGGCAGACATAACTTCTGTGCAATCATTTTGTCCCTTTCAGAAGGGACAAGATCTCCTGAATCAGTTAATCAAAATCTCAGCTGATTACACCATCCGTAGTTTGTTTCCCAGAGAGCTAATTGAGAACATTCAATATTCAAAAATTAAGTTGGTTTCAATGGGCACATCCACCTCCGCAGCGTGGGCTTCGGATCCCGGACAAATCCAGCACTGCACTGAACCAAGGTTGCAATGCAAATAGCTGAGATGAGGGAAGTGAGGTGGAGGGGCAAGAACAGGAGAAAAATAATCATAATCATTGTTGTTCCTTATCCAAGAAGTGGAAGTACTTTCTGTTCAACTTTGCGAGGACTGGACTGCAGAGGCCTGGAGAAAAGCATGGGCAGCTTAAAGCCCACAGTGGACTCTAGCAGATGGGAGCCTCCTCACACCAAAGGACACCAGACCTGATGGACGTTGTGGGAAGGCAAAGCATCTCAAAGAGTATGCCTGGGGGGACTGTGGTAGCCAAACAAAGTGCTAACAACAGACCTTTTCCACCAGATGAAAATAATCAGCGGAGCAGAAGGACAGCAGGCTGCTGCACGACCAAAGGTACCGAAGGTGTCTAGATCTGCAGCAGGGTCGTGTGCTGGAAGGAGGGTGTTGACCTCATGGTCACTCGTCATGAAGTTCCATTTCTGCCCAGGTTATCAGCTGGAGCACAAGGTGTAGCTTTAGCTTGCACACATCAAGCTTCCTTGCAAGCTGTTGACTGCTCGCTGTTTGCTCGGGAACAGATTTTGAGCTCCTTTCCCTTTGTCTCTGACCCCACCAGAATGCCACATTGCTCTTATACAACACCAAAACAGGAGTTTTCACAGCTCGGAGTACCGCTGAGCCAGAGAGCTGCAGATCTGCTCCTGAGACATCTTCCTTTGGCTCTTCTCATGGGGAACAGCATCAGTCCAGACCCCGCAACGACACCAGCAGCACCGTGCCAGCATCTCCTCCCACTCTGGATGCTGCTTGCTATGCTATTGTAGAGCATTAAGCTCAATAGCCACAGGCACAGTCTTATGTGTTTGCACAGGGTCTAACATAAATCGGTTTTACTCTCCAGGTATCAATGCAATCAAAGTAATGGAGAAACCAAATTTGCACTGTAAACAGACGTTTTATTGTGTTGCCATCTTGTTTGGAGTTCTTACGAGCTTTTCAAGAGATTTTTCTTTTGAAACCAAATCCATCTGTGCAAGCTATCAGCCCAATTTTGAGAGCTTCTGGGTCCACAAATGCCCTGATGAGGTTTGCATAGGGTAGAAATGGGACAACAGCTGAGCTGGGGCAGGTGTTCCTAGCTGAGATAAAGGAAGAAGGGTCTGGGGAAGCCGGGCAGGAACACACGCTGCTGCGCTCCCTCCCTCTCCTTAGAGGCCTCCCACCAGCGCTCTGCACACCCGCCTCCACCGTGAAACACACCCCATAGCCAGCAAGTCACAACGGCAGGAGGCACTCATATTGTGCTAACAAGATCTTAACGGCTTCTATTGCGCAATTAACAGCCAGTGAAATACACACTTGTCCCTGCTCATTTTCTCTGCTTCCATCAACCTTAAGCAGTGGCACTTGCAGCCAGGCCCTGAGGAGCCGCTGTCCCACCGTGCCAGCCCAGGGCTGGACCCATCTCAGTCAGCTTTGCTTTGCCACGCAGCAAGTTGCCTCCACCAACAGATCCGCTTGGGATTGCAGCCGTTTAAACGCCTCGTGCAGGGCCAGGTACAGCCCATCTCCCTCCAAAAACTCCCACCCAAAGCTCCCATCCTGTCTACGCCGGCATTGCAGGTCTCGAAATGCCGGAGCTGAACCCACCACTGGAAGCAGCACGCTGTGCCGGCACAGTGCTCTCTGGGCTGACACGCTCCATTTCGCAGCAGGATTAATTAGCGCAGGCAGAGAAGCCCATCAGCATCGTTACCTGCTTCCGGGGTGACGCTGCACAGCCATGCCTCCATTAGCTCTGCGACTGAACACAGCACTCAGGGTGGTAGCTGCTGCCCTGACTGTACCCCGCCACAGTCCTGCACCCCAAATCAACCCCAAATTACTCTGATTTATAACACAGCTCCCTGTGGTATCTGAGCAGCTGAGGGGTCGGGGAAGGAAGGTGGCTCCACGTTTCCAAGAAGGATGATGTTCAGTATCCGAAGGTTCACGTTTTCCCATCCATTTCACGTTGTTGCTGCTCCAAGTATAGCCCTACGTGACCACCACGAAGGGCAGGAGGCAGCACGCTGCTGAGCGTGGTACAGGCTGGAGAACCTGATTGGCTTTGGTTCTCCATTTGTCGCAATTCTCCAGCAGAAGTAACAGTCTGAAGAAGCTGTGAGGGGCTTCTGAGAAGAGATATTCCTTCTGTTAACGATCCTACACGCGTGCTCCAACCTTTTCTAGTGTTTGCCACTGGAGAGAAGAACTCATTTAGAGACAGGGGGTAGAAAAAACAACGCAATTAAAAGAACAGCTATAAGCCTAGCTAAGAGATAACAAACGACAGAGCAGCAGAATGCTAATGCCATGTTCTTGGCTCCTTGTGAATGGACCTGTACGGCTCATTGGAGAACTCCTGCTCCAGCGAGCAGATCTCTCCCCAAAGGATTGTCTTCTGCAGCTATGAAAAATGTACAAGATAGAAAAGGAATTTTTAAAATCTCCTGCCGGTATTAAATTAGTTTGGTCAACAGCCACTTTCGACCTCCCCGTGCTTTCACAAGGACTGAGAGGTGCTCCTTCCTTCCAAGGGCATGCAGAGCAGGCGTAAGCACTGGCCCGGGGAGCCAGAAGAAGACGGGAACAGTATCGCAGGAACATTTTGAGACGGTTTCAGCTGGTCATTCGTGATCCTAACACTGGTTTGACTTTCAATTTGTAATGACTTTTTCCTTTTAAAATTCATACGTATCATTAGAAAAGGTAAGAAAAGGTGTAGATAATTCTGCATACATAACAGGATTTCCCAGGTGAACATCAATCTAACGTTTTCTAAAGCCCTGTTCTGCCACTAAACCAAATATATATCTATTTAAATATGTGTGTCTACATATCATACACATCATTTGTGTGATTCCAGTTGCATCAATATTAATAGTAACATATCATTACCTCCCCATTAATCTTCAGGCAGCTCCCCATAAAGCACCGCTGAAACCTCCTGAAATAGCAGCTAAAACCAATAATGAAAAACCACCTAGCAACGCCTTGCTTTTACCTCCTGCTCCGGCTCAGGGGAGGGAAGGAGGGCAGCCAGTGTGAGCAATGGAGAGAAAAACACCACTTGATCATTGTTTTTAAGCAACTGCAAGTTTATGAATATAACGTTGCCAAAACCGATTGAAATACGTGACACGATTTGCACGTTCCTGCTGCCAGATGAAATAACCAGCGATGACGGGACTTACAGTGCAGGCCTCGCACCCCACCATGGACAGCGGGTTCTCTTATGGAGATATCTTGTAATAAAACCCTGGGGCTGGTGTTTGGAGCCCGTGCCCACCATGCCACAGCATTAACTTCCAAGAGACGCTTTCCAGGCAGTCAAGAAGAACAAGCCTCACTAATGCCCCTGGGCTATTTTATGGTATCTCATTTCAGTTCAGCATCCTCCTAACCCCACCTCGCAGGCAACAAGGGGTTTTGCTGGAGGACTGATGCCCAAGACAGGAGTACGCACTCCTCCCAGCCACAGCGCGTCTCCACTGACTCCCTGTAGCAGAACAGCTGCTCCCGCACCCGTAACCAACCTCATCTTCCCACTCATCTGCCCAGCCTTTCCACCGTCCTCTCAACTAAAGCAAGTCAAGAAACCAGTGCAGATATTCATTTTGTCTACTCCAGTAAGGCAGTTCCCTGCTCCTAAAAATACTCTAGGAAATTGAATCAACATTTTGTAATTTGGCTCATAACAGCAATTACTAATAATCAGCAGGAACATAATTTTCTTCATTTTCTACTCTAGCTGTAATGTAATTTCAATAGCAAACTTTGTTTTGCACACTAAACAAACATGATGGGCAATATGAGAAAAACACGAAAATAAAATGCAATATCCAAAACCAGCTTTAAAAATAAACAAACCTCTATCAAATAGCAAATAATTGTCATTCAAGCAGCCTTTTGGAAAGGTAAACTTAATATTCTTCCTGTGTTCCCCTGTAAAATGGAAAAATGAAAACTCCACTCCATTCCTCTTGCTCAGTGGTAGCAGCACTGGAAATCGCAAGCCTAGCGCTCAGGCGCGCTGGGGGCTGGAGGCAGCATCCTTCCTGCCCGACCTCCCACAGACCCGCAGATTTACTGCGTGGAGAACAGAACACAGGGCAAAGGGAAGAGCGCACGCACAACTTGAAGGACCATACTAGATGCAAGACTGCAGTCAAGCAAACTACTCGTTTTATAGTGGAAAGCACTTTTGCACAAGGAAGCCTGGCTCTGAAGTGGATTTTCTGGAGACTGAGAGAGTTCTTGCAGATAAAAAAAATGGGAAATATTTTTCTCCTCCAACTTGGTAAGTTTTCTGCAGGTGTCTGTGCTTTCCAAACCAATAAGCGAGTGCCAATTTCACGGAGGGATTTAACTTGGAAGGGTGACCAACTCACTGTTTTTCCTTTCAGCAAAGAACAGCAGATGCTACACTGCTCTGTGCAAGTATTGGTGCCTAACGGGTATCGATGGCTGCATCAAGCCAGCTTGGCGAAAGAAAAATACTGCTGAATTGTGGGAACTCTTTGCCATAATCAGGTGCTGCTCAGCAAGATCCCACTTGCCAGCAGCACCGCTGCACGGCATTTAGAAAATGCACACTTTCTCTCTGTGCAGTTTAAAAGACATCCCGTACCAAGGCTCAGAGTAAGCTGCAGGTTCTCTACAGCCCCCAAACAAAAATGGACTCCAAGCCAATTTCCCATTTCAAGAAGGCCAGAAGAAACATCCACACACTAAAGTCCATACACCTCGGTTTACACATCAGCTGTCTGCATCCTTTCAAAGGCCAAGCGAAAATTGATAAGCTCAGGCAACACTGTAAGTCATTTCAGAATAGAGGCAGGTGAGCAGCCGAGTCCCACAGCCTATAGAGCGCCCACCCAGCAGCATCACCTGGAGCTCAGTAAATCACACCCACAAAGCACAAGGCAGCCTATCCCATTCCATTTGGATAGTTCAGACTGGTAAAGGCCTGTACTTTCTATTCCCAGGACTTCCATGTTATTTTATTATTTTAATCCCAAGGTGTCCAACCACTCTAAAACCAAAGAAAAAAAATCTCAGAAGATACCCAAAGTATTTGGCTGCTTCCATCAGTTTCTACCACACATTGAAAAAAATGGCAACACTCGATTTCAGGCAAGAACCAAAGAATTTAAACTAGCTTGAAGATTTGGAATAAAGTGCAATGACTGTTTCAACAATCTTGGAGCAACTTCACACAGCCCCAGTGTTTAATGAAAACCCATTAACGTGACGGCACAAACGAAGGGGGTAGGACCACACTGAAGCCTCTCCCCTCCCAGCAGCTGGGGCACGCCACGCTCTGCTCTGCAGGACTGGCGTTCACACTTTGCAAATAAAGCTGCAGACTTGCGGCAATCGCATAGCATCTATCGAAGAGGAACCATTAGACGGGACGAAGCCGGTGCGCTCTAGAGTAATCCCTGCTTTCCAGGGGATATTTTGGATGGGTGGCAAAGCATGCACCGCTCACATGGGCAAGACTTAATCTATCTGCTGCCAGAAGGCTTTATAATTAACCAGACTATTATTTTGTTAGGCACATACTGCAAGGCTTCTCATTTGAAATTGGTTTCTCTTTTCATCTGCTGTTTGGACAGATTTTTTCTCTCTAGAGGAAGAGTTACACTGGTTTATGACTCAAAGCTGGCTTTCATTTTTATTTCCAAACAGCCTAAACAACTCAGACTACTGAAGCCGGGTTCGCCTTGGAAACAGGAAACCCACCAGTGGGTTGCGTCCTTTGTGTCAGTGCCCAGCGCCATTGCTGCCTGCTGGCGGGGTTGGGGGGCTGGCTCCCACTGGGGCCGTGCAAAGCCCACAGCTTTGTGATAACCCCAAACACCGCCGGTGCCAGACACTTACCAGGGGGCTCACAAACATTTCAGACCCCCCCACAGGCAAAGGCAGTCAGAGCGGGTGTTGAGGGAGAGACAGCAAAGGCAGGTGGAAGGGAAGGAAACATCAGCTCCTAACGAGTTTGTCACCTTAATTTGATAGCTCAGCGCAGCCTGCAAAAGCTTGATTCTTAGTGAGAGCCGTCAGGTGCCGCATTTAGTTTCAACTTTGGTGCAGCTTCAAACTAAAGCATGCCCAGATCCCTCCTCTGTCATCATTTTTCCCTGCTGCTATTGCAGTTGCAATGCAGGCAGCACAGCACTGCCCGTGGATCCCTTGCTGCCTTGCCCAGGCTTTGTGCGGACAGAAGTACAGCCACATCAGGCTGTCTGGATCAGAGCAGAGGCAAAGCATCTACAGCAGCAGCTGCAGGGCTTGGTCTGACCTCTGTGCAGCTGAACTTCACCTTGAAGAGAAGGAGGCTGATTTATATTAAGCGCTAGAGGAATCGCTGCTTTCCAGGGGTGTTTTGGATGGGAGACAGAGCAGGCACGGTCCCAGTGTAGGGGATAGAGGGAGATCACAAAGAGGAAAGACCACAAGTCATTCCAGTTTGTTGTGTGCAAAATAGCAATGCTTACAGAGATTCACACAGTTACGTTTTATAGCACAGCAAAGCTTTCAGATAATGTGGAAAAGCTGAAGAGCGATTTCAATGCCCTCACGGGTAAAACTAAGGATCGTTTCAGATGCTGTAAAGATCAGGTTGCTCTAAAGAAAACAGCCTGGAAAAACCCACCAAGACAAAAGAAGTCACAGTGGCCATCACGATGAGACACGAACCAAGCAGAAATGCAAATGTTGCAAAATTTTGCAAAACAAGTTGCACCCCTGCAGCCTCTGTGGAGTTTAGCAATCCAGAGCCGCCACTGCACACTAATGCCACGACCCAAAGGCTCCGTGAAACACGGGGTGTCAGCACGGGGAACTTACTTGGTGTTGTCCGAGTCAATGGTATGAAAGAGCTTCTCAAGTTCTTCTTCGTTGAGCGTCCCGTCAGAGAAAAAGGCCTGGAACTCCTCGAGGGACAGCTTCCCATCATCTGCAAACAGCAACGCAGCTGCTGTTAGGGAACTGACAAAGCAAGGGGGAACAACAACTGAAAATCAAACAGTTATGTTCAGATTTAAAGATTCAGACCAAAACTATCTCCAAGTGCTTCTGCAGAACGGGCCCTCAACCAATGCAGAGCTCACCAGGCACAGGGTGGGATCTGGCAGCTCTCGCAGCACCAGAGCCAGGCGAAGCTTCATTGCTCCTGAGCACGCACGCACCGGCATTTAGCAACTAATTGGGCTATTAACCCAAAGCACAACTCAAACCTAAAGAGGAAAAGCCTGTAAGCTTCATCCCAAAACTGAATTACATATAAGAAATTATGGAGCATTTTGTCTACCGTATGTTCAAATGATGCAGGATGCTCATTAAGGCACATACGATAGACCGAAGAAGGCACGGGGCTGCAATTCATGACAGACCTAGCAGCGTGTTTAGCCATCACCACCTAGCTGCATCTTCTCCAACACAGTGCACCTTCCAGCTCTGGACAGAAATGCAAAATAGCAGCTACCAAGCATAACAAGACACATCTTGCTTCAGTTGCCAACTGTTTAAACACACAAGGACTGTGTCACCTTGACATTGTGCCTTTGCTTCTAAAGGGATCTGATGACGAACAGAACCCATCTGCCCGGCCATACGGGCTACAGCTTGCTCGGCGTCTTTTGGCAAACCTACAAGCACACGAAGGAGTCACAAGACAGAGGTTTAATAATGTTCTCCTGGGCATTTGGAGATGAACTTGCAGTAATCTCAGGAGCAAGCTCCAAGCTCATCCTTGAATGTTGATTTTGATAGCAGCTCTGGCCAGAAGTGCACAGGCGCTTCAGCAGCCTCACCTCCAGCTGTATGAAGTGGTCCTGCGGATTGTCAGTGCTTTGGGGGAAGTGTCTCTGGTCTCGACTCACAGATCAAAAAACAACATCCAGATCTGAAAATTTGGCCGTACACTTCGCATGTTATTTTATATATTGGTCCCAGCGTTAATTTAATACTAGGCTTACTACAGTCTACTTAAATGACAAAGGGAGAAAAAAATAATCAAATCCATGTGCAAGGGGATATAAGGAGGAATCCTTTGCAACTTTTGCTGATAAGGCGACACAGGCTTACGCCTAACTGAAATCTGGAGCCTTTCTCTGTGCACCGTGGACAGGTACAGCACATCTTCAAAGGCACGAGAAGGTCTGGAGAAAGCTCCTATGAAGAAATTCAGTAATAAAGCAATGGGAGAGAGAGAGAAAAGCAACTTTAAAGAAACTTTAATTTACCTCAAATTTCTTGCTCAAGTCGCTGACACTGTGCTCTGGTGTGCAGCAGTGCCTAGAGGGGAATAACTACCCACAGTCACGTACTATTTAGAGTCTCTCCATTCATATCCACAGAACATTCATAGACTGGAAATGCTGCCTACTTTGCAGCAGGAGAATGTATCATTTATTATTTAATCAAATCAATTATAAAACCCGTTGCTTCTCTTTCAGGAAATGATGCTAGAGGACGAAATTAGCCAACTTACCACATACAGATCAATATTTCCTCCCCAAACTAAATAAGTCTGCTGCTCCTAAAACATACCTGCATTGGCAAATGCTAACCCAGTTTCCCTTGCCTGACACAGACAAATTTAGACCAGTGATAAATTGAGTCCCAGATGCTTATTTAATTGGCAATTACGAAAGGAACGCTGCAGCAGAACAAAAGCCACAGCAGCACTGGGTGCAAAGGGTACCACTGCCAGAGCACCACAACGGCTGTAGAGCACGCCCAGCTGCCTGTATTGTTTTCCTGTGTTCCTTCCCCAAAACGTGCCCTCTTTGCAGCAGGCACGGTGCAGAATACCATTGCGCAGCTCAGAGCATCGGTCCCAGATTCATCGTCTGTTTTCTGATGGCAGAAAACTA
The DNA here is from genome assembly GCA_013398225.1 of Steatornis caripensis. Lineage (NCBI taxonomy): Eukaryota > Metazoa > Chordata > Aves > Caprimulgiformes > Steatornithidae > Steatornis > Steatornis caripensis. Next base: position 178,829 of record VZSC01016333.1, read on the forward strand.
AAGCATCTGGCAGCAGGGAAAATACTTCAACAAGTACCTATTGCTCAAACCATCCCACCGTGTCACCCAGAGGCTAACCCAGCAGTGGCACGCTTTAGCTCAGGCAGATAAAAGACTGCGCCGGGAGCAAGAGCCCCATCTACACCATCCATCTTCACCTCTGCGCGTCGCACAACTGGATGAGAAGCTTCCCCCACAGTGCTCCTATTTATGCAGCATTCTAGCCAAGATCAAGGTTTGGTTTCTTCTCATCCTGACCGGCAATGAATATGCGGCTTCGGGCATCCAGATCAGAAGAATAACAGCATTTCTACCCCGTGAGGGCTAAACGGTTCTTTATCCAGGGTACAGTTCCTGTAAACCTTAAATCAGTACTCGATCACCTCAAAATAGCCTTCCACACAGAGGGCAGGTGGAATTAAATTCCCAGGAAAGTCCCACAAATTGATTTACTGGGAAAGAGAAACTGTAAAATCAAACGATTCTTTTCAGGAGAGTACTTTAATCTGACTTTACAGTTTGCTCACATCCGAAAGCACAAAGGCATTTCTAAGTTTAAGGAAAAACTTTTTTCCTTTACCCAGTTTATAACTTGTCTCTTTCATTTTTCTCTTACCTGATTTTTTTTTTTTTTTTT
>VZSC01016333.1:180180-192186 GCA_013398225.1 Steatornis caripensis
GCCCCTGAAAAGAGCCTGGCCCCATCCTCTGGACACCTGTGCTTTAGATATTGATCAGCATTGATGAGATCCCCTCTCAGCCTTCTCTTCTCCAGGCTGAACAGACCCAGCTCTCTCAGCCTTTCCTCACAGCAGAGATGCTCCACTCCCCTCATCTTCGTTGCCCTCCGCTGGACTCGCTCCAGTCATTCCCCGTCTCCCTTGAACTGGGGAGCCCAGAACTGCACACAGTACTCCAGATGCGGCCTCACCAGGGCAGAGTACAGGGGGAGGATCACCTCCCTGGACCTGCTGGCCACACTCTTCTTAATGCACCCCAGGATGCCATTGGCCTTCCTGGCCGCAAGGGCACACTGCTGGCTCATGGTGAGCCTGTTGTCCCCCAGCACTCCCAGGTCCTTCTCCGCAGAGCTGCTCTGCAGCAAGTCAACCCCCAGCCTGTACTGGCACATGGGGTTGTTCCTCAGTTGTGCAGCAGCTTCTGAAACGTCGGTGTTTAAATTCTGTACCAAAATGCTGCTCTGACTCCTGTCTCACAGTCTCCGAGTTGCAGGTGAGAACAGGGAGGCAGGCACCAACTACCACAACAGGTCGGATCACTGAAAACCAACACATGCCCAAATTTTGTTGGCATTTAACAGGACAAAGCAATACAGGATGAGTGAAGGATCTAGAGGAAGGAGAAGGTGATGGTGAATTTGATTTCATTTTTGTTGCTTGGAGACCCCACAGAACTAGTTGGACCTTTGCAGGAATATGAACAGAAGTACAAATTTTACTCATAAACAGTGCTGGAGACTCTCATCCCCCAACAAACAACATCGTAAAGTACCAGTCAGCTTAAAGCTGATCGTCATTTTCATACAAGCTGGAATACTTGTCTGCAAACACAAAAAGCAGAAGTCTTCCAGGGTAACAAGATAATCCTCGAGTTGCATATCTGTAATTGTGAAACAGCCTGAAAGCCACGGGTTGCTGGAGCTCAGCAGGTAAGGAAGCCTTTGGGGAACTCAGGCGATAAGAGGAGGCCGGCCGGGGTGAGGTTTGGCAGTTAAAATTAAACTGGTAGAAAATCCTGGGCAAGGAGGGTTGACCGCAACATTACCGACACCAGGTCCACCCGCTGACGCGCGCTGTGATAAGAGCTGGTGGAGACACTGGGCTCCAGGAGCAGCCTTATCAGGGAAGTCACAGGAAAGCAAGCTTTTTCTGAAAGCAGAAGTGTCTGCACTCACCAATGAAGCGATAAAGCTTCCAGAAACCTGCTTGTTGCTGAAATCTCCTGGATGCGAGAGATACGAATTCTCCATGTGAACTGTCAGGCACCACACCAGAGCGGCAGGGTCAATCATACGGTTGGACCTCACCCACAGCCTGCCCTGGAGGAGCTCATCTGGAGACACTTCAAACTAAGATCATAAATCGTCCCAAACACAGGAAATCCGATGGCTGAGTTTTTGGAAATTCACTCAGTGATACAAATAGCTTAATGTATCTACAAAATAAGGTCACTGTTCTGAGCCTGATTTTGCTAAACCCATTTTCAATTACATCAGGTTGAGACTGCTCATATGTTCTCTAGCTATATTATGAAAATATTTCATTACTTATTTTTATTACTCTACGAGTTCTAAAATGTTTTAGGCCTCACTTGGTGTGCAAATGTCAGCTGAGCTACAGGTAGGAAAACTGGATTTTATTGTGGCCTGTGAACAAAAATGATTTCCACATTTTTTTCTTCTTTCTTGGGAGTGTCTGTGCAGATACACGAGCCAGCGAGAACATGGACTGGCTTCTACCCCGGACCTTTCATCCAGTCCCCTTGGAAGTTCGCAGGAGCAGCTTTATTCATTCAACTGAAGCTGGATATAGACTTGAGTTTTCAGTCCTAGGTTGTTGGGAAAAATTACCTCCATGTCCACAGATCTGACCTGTGATGGATCTGAAAGATGAAGGTTGGACACCAAATGTGAGACCTCAAAATATCCTTCTTAAGAGAGCTTAAAAGCTGTAAAACCTGCCTTGAAAGCTGGATGTTCTGCATGTTCAGACAGCTGGACGCACTTTGGGATTTCTGCAGCGGGACTGCACTGACGGGGATGCCCCAGGCAGGCAGTTCATCAGTTATCGCCCCGTTTCCCTGGGCCATGGCTCCAACTGTAACACGGATACACCCGCAGGTACCAGGAACTGCACCCCGAGAGTCAGCTGCGAGGGGAAGTCGTACTGAACAGAGGAAAGGACAGTGAAGCAAATAGGCTCCTAAGCCTGAAGAAAGACATTTCACCTGCCGTTTTCAGAAGAATTCAGTGCAGGGGTTTTTAGACCATTTATTTTTACCTAGATGCCGTCCTGATGAGTGTTCTGACGTCCTTCAACATCTTAATCTGTGGCTTTGGGGAGGATGCCGGAGAATCCCAAATCAGGCCTTCGCTAATGAGATGTAATACACATTGTTAAAAGGAAATTGCTACAATCACAGTAATTTTCTAGTGAAAGGAAATTAAGGAACTACAAAATCATCTGGTTTTTGAAAGATAACTAATGCCCAGCCCAAATGTTTTCTCAAGGGTTGGTACCACACCAAGTGATAACCTGAGAGACAGATTGATGTTTCCATCACAGCTGATAACCTCTGTCAAACACTGCTGTGCATTTCCTAATTTCCTAATCCCATTTCACTGGGATTGCTGATCAGATCAACTGGTTGGTGCTGGCGCGCAAATGCAAAGGCCAGCACAGAAGAAGTCAGAGTTCCCAAGACAAAGCAAGGGATTGAACCTCAGGCGCTGGGGTTTTGCTCACCCAGCTGATTGGAAAACACTTGATAAATGTTTTTCTTCTTGCTATGCACAGAGTCTCAAGGCGATGTCTCCTATCTTCTGCCAGAGACCCCACCACAGTTCCTACAAGCATAACCCACAGCGCTCCTCACTCCGAGGCAGGCTGTGCACATTGACCCCAGTAACGGAGATCAGCTACTCTTCAGTAATTTGAAGGTACTGCTCTCTGTAACAAAGCACAGAGCTGACCAAACAAAATATTAAGTCAATTTTGGTCGTCTTCTTTCTGCTCCACAGCAGATGATGCAGTCTCGTGGACTGGAACTGGTGCACATTCAAAATCCTTCCCGGGTGCCGATACAGCAGGACTGAGGCTCCTTTTTGCGCTAGGGTTAACCTTTTCATTTCCATTAAAAAAGAGAGAAAAAGATACTTTCATTTCAAAACGACCACATCAGTCAGCATAAGATGTCAACGAATGACTTAGAGCCTGGTTCTTGTCTATGATGATGAATACGCACATACCAAGCAGACGATGGCTGGCAGTCTTCTAGTTAGGACTTGGCCTGGGGAAAAGTCGGGATTTCCATTGTAGTCAGAAACCTGCACCTTATTTTCACCAGAAATAGCCTGGGCATCCAGCAGTGTCCATTAACAGGCCAGATTGTTCACCAAGCTGCTCGGCTTTTATAACCAAATCAAGACTTTTCTCATCCTAGAATTAGAAGTAATTTTGAAATTATTTTTAATAGCAGCTAGATAGGTATCAACTGTAGGCTGGTAGGCAGGGAGACATGCAGGAGTGATACAGCACATTTTCTCCCACTGTCTTTTGTGAAGACTCTACTTCTTTTCAGTTTCCCAGATAATCCTTACCCTGCTGCAATGAGCTGATTTAAATGGATTTTTTTCTGCACTCACCCAATATACTGACTTTGGATGTTTTATCACAGCTATTTAGGAATGCCATCCAAAGAAATTCCCAGTTCTTTACAAATTAAATGCTGGGATCAGACTTCCCCAGGGTGCAAGTAGCATGGCCAGGTTCAATGCAATTGCTGCTTTATATAGCTGAGGCTATAACAAACCCTGGCCAAACATTTAGAAGAGGATTCAGAGAGAGATGCCAGTAGTCCACAAAGCTTTCTTAATCTACCATTTTCCTATGGAAAGCAGGAGGTAATCTGTTTCAGTTTTCCTCTTGCTAGTTGCATTTTTTTTTCTTGCGATTTAAAAAGAAAATGAATGTTAACAGCCAATTTCAATACATTTGCTTCACATGTGTAGCGGCACAAGGGAAATACTGAGTCAGCCCCTCCACGTGCTGCTGCGCTGCAATAATTTAGGAAAGCTGCAGGTGATCTGGCCCCCGGTACACTTTGTGCATGAACATGCTGGTGTAGCTCAGGGCAGACTAGTGGGAAAACATAGGGGAAAAGAAACTGTCGTTTGCAGTAAGCAACCTCCTGGTAGGTATTTCACGTTAACAGGCAATACCTGAACTCCCGACGCCTGCCTTTGGGCTCCAGCCTGGGCAGCCAAGAGGGGCTGGAGGGGAGGCAGCCTGGGTGGGCGCAGGCCAAGGGTGTTCACTGATCGGTGTGTTAGCACGCGGGAGACCTCAGGGCTCCTCTGGGCTAAATACCATATATTGCATGTAATAAATAAATAGGTATAAAATTAAATAAATAAATATAAAGAGATAGGGTACATTCCTTCTCCCCTCTTTCTTCACTCTCCCCCATCAGGAGAGCTCTGTTTCCAAGCTGTCGCAGCCATCAGCAGAGACCCAGCTTAGCTCCAGACATACAACTGCCCCTGCCTCTCAGTTATTTTTCATCCTAGTTGGCCTCAGCCTATCTCCTTTATATTGGGTGCTATTAAACAGCCGACTAACTTTGAACAGCTGTAGCTTTTTAGCACCTTTGATTTATTTGCCCATTCCAACCGTTTCTCCTGCGAGTTACACAAGCACAAGCCACTATGGCAAAGCAGCAGATTCCTGCGCAGAGCTTGCTGCCCAAAGAGCCCAATTCTCTCTCCCAAACGCTTTGACTCTCCACGTATTCAAAGGTCTGCCCTGCTCTCTCTGTTGTTACTCTGCCCCATCTTTCTCTGTCATCCTGAACGTCGTCTTCCTTCTCCATTAACATGCCTTCAGCATCTTCCCTTTCCACCTTCTTTTCCTTTTTGAACTCTTGGATGTAACATGCAATGACACTGCAGATTCAGTTGTATGAAACTAGGATTTCTGGTTTTGAGGGGATTGGACGGAGAGAAGCGGCTGAAACATCAACCTTTGATCCCTACCACTTGATCCCCCAAATTTCTGCTTATTGCAGACCCCTTCTTTAGTCACCGTCCTGAAACACCGCATTTCAAAAACACCAGCAAGCTCCCCACTACCAAACCTCCCGCCAAACCACACAAGCTACTGATAGCCTCTCCAAACATTTGATCTAAAGGGGAAATGAAACACAAAACCAGCACAGTTTGTCATTAGTACAAGACCAGTCCATGCTCCAGCGATCCCAAAGCTGTAAATCCTGAGTCAAAACTTCCTCCATTCATTACAGGTAAAATTTTCTGGAGGAGATCCGGCTAAAAGAGAACGGAGCCTACATCCTACAGTGCCCTAAAAATGACTGTTCTGCACAAGAAGCACTACAAACCACTAAAAATACACTGAAATAAATAGCAGGAGAAAAACTGACATTTGGATATGTATATTAAAATATTAAATAGTATATAGCTGCTATTTTCATATGCAACAAATAGTTCATTTCCATGCATCAGCAAACCACAGTGTTATACGTGATTCCCTGCAAAGTTAAGTATTTCTTTGTATGCACAACAGAGGTGGCCTGGGAATCACAGAGAGATATTTATATCTGCTGCTGAACACTGCCACCATGAGAGGAGTCGGTTTATTTGGGACACTTTTTTGCAATTCCCCCCATGCACTTCAAAAGCTACGCATGGTTCCAGGCTGTTGCAAGGCTCTTACTCATGCTGCGCCATGGACCTCCTCCAGATGCATCACACTGGATACACTGAAAGGCAGAAAGCTCGGGGTGATGGGCAGAGATAAAAAAATCATGGCAGCACTCGGCACGCTCTCCTTCAGGTCTCCTACAACAACGAGATGGGGCCTAAGGGAGCTCACGCATTCCTGGGCTCCACGTTACCTTCACCTTAATCTGAACGAAAAGCCTCTGAGAAGCTACCATGGGTAACGTATTGCAGAGTCCCTTCCCTCCAGGGTGGCCAAGGACAGGTCACATACACACCGCAGCGCTGGACCTCCTGCTATGTTCAGCAGCAAAGAGGGAGACCTGGGTTTCTCTGTAGGGACATGTCAAAATGTCATTTCTGAAGCTTTTCAGAAGGTCACTTCATTTCCATCTCTGAGAGGGCAACCAAAAACTTCATTTCTCTGAAAAGCACACCCTGGAGTTACAGCTCCCTCCTGCACCCAGTCAGACCAAGAGAGTATGACTGGTAATCTCAGGACGTTGCTGGAGCAACCACAGCATCGGCACAGCAGCTCCAGCGTAGCTGTCGGACATACTCTGTGTCCCACCAGGTTTAGGGAACAGCTCAAAGACAAGGAGCCCCACAGCCCTGTGCTGATGAGCAGCGAACCCAGACCGTGGGGCTTGCCCAGCATTCAGCCTCCTTTGACAGCCGCAGCACAGGCATGCTTGGCCAAAGGTCAGGGTGAACAGGAGAGAGAGAAGGAAGAGAAATTTAGACAGCTGTTCTTCATCTTAAGTCAAATCGAAGTGGGGAAACACCATCGCTTACCGGCAGTAACATCTCACATGTTCCTAAAACACATTGCAGCCTCTACAGGGCCCTCTCGCTCCCAAAAGAGCATCAAAACAGGTAGCCCTCTGAGAAGGGAGGGGAGAGGACCGTATATACCACACTTGCAGCACAGCAGACCAGCCCCTGGGGGCTGCAGATCTGCAGCAAGCTTACCCAGCGAGAGTGTACACAGCCACTTCTCTAAGACTGCGCTATCGTCCAAATTTGAGTGTTGTTTCACTGGAAGAGCAAGAAAGGAAGACCTTGGCATCACACTGGCCTCCCCTGCCAAATCAGTGTCCCTCCTTCTGTGCGGGGACAACTCGGAAAACAGATTTAGAAAGGCAACGTACGTAATTTTGCGCTGTGCCCCAGCCGGGAACACGTTAGCTGAAACATTCAGGAGCTACCAGCTCCAGGCAGCCAGCCAGCACACAAGTTTTCAAGCTTGATCATTAAACCCTGTCAGGAATATCAAAAGAAGTGGACCTGGGATGATATATCGGGAGGTTTCAATCAACGCAAAGCAGAGGCCGATGCTACCAACTCCAACGCACCCCAGCTCTGCAACAGCTTATTAAATCCAGATTTCTTGGAAAGCTCAGAAACAGGCACCAAACAGCCCTAATCCCTCTCTGCTTCTCATTACCCAGCCTTTCTCACTTGCTTTGTCTTCTCTAAGGCGCAGATAATTATTGCAGAGGGCCAGGGTAGGGCTTGTACAGTTTTCAGCTCATTCCATGCAGCACTCTGCTTCAAAAAAAGGAAGAGGCAAGTAGAAGAGGAAAAATTTATGAAAATGCATGGCGTTGCCTCTCAAAAGTGTGGTCCTGGTGTGGGCAGGGAGAAGATCCCCCTGGGGTTTAGGCTGTTCTTGGTGGGGCTTGCAGCATTACGCTCCATCTGGATGCAGGACAGTTCCGAGGGCAGCACTGGCGCTGCTGCCAGCTCCTCCGTGAGCTGCTCAGCGGGGACGGCTGCTGCCGTACCACAGCACTGGCCTCTCCCAAGGACAGCCCAGACAGGAGCCACGGGCACTGTTTCAGCTGCTGCTCTTCCCAGGGAAGCAGAGTGCTAAGTTTAAAAAATTTGCTATGAATGCAGCTACAAGGTTTTATTTGATTTCCTGATCTATGGTAGCAGAAGTTGCATTTCAACCTAACCGAAGGATTTAGTATACAAGCCAGAACCAGTCCCTGGGTGCAACGGCTGCATTGGGTCCCTGTGGCATGTAAAGGTCTTCTTCCCACGTCAGGAATGAGCCACCCAGCCACGGGCAAGTCTGAAACCTCATCCGGTTTCTGTCACTGGCAACAGTTACACCATGATTTTGTTTACCCCTTGTAAAATAAACATTATTTCACGCTTAGTAAAACACTCACAGTGGCTGAAAAGCACCGCTACAAATGACCTTTTATTACCACTGATAAGATGAAGGTGACTATTTTGGTGCAGCAGCCACTGGAGTTGTTGACTGTTGACAAATTAGCAGCAAATTACTGCAGATTAGAGAGCTACAAACTCATCGCTTTCTGCAGTCCCATGAAACAATATCCAGATTGCATTGGCAGTATCAACAGTTTTCCATTCAGCTAACAAGCTGCACAGAGATGAAGACAGCAAATTAAACTCACTGGAAAAGCAGATACCTTATTTGCATTCTCAGAAGGCAGAAAAAGTTACCCTGCTGCATTATCGTCTGCAGCATGTAAGACATTCAGTTCCTTGTGCCAGGACTGGCAAGAAATTATCTGAATGGCGAATCAGAACGTGCATTATTAACAACTTGCTTCCTTGTCTTAACCCCCAGACAGTGAAGTCCGGGCGTAAGCCTACGAAGCTGATCTCTTGCAACACGAACGTTCCGTCCCTGGAAACTCAATGGTCTCACCGTTCCCGTTGAAGAAGTTTCAGGCTCTAAACCAAACTACTGCTCACATTCGACAGTCCCTCTCTGAGAAACTCCTTTGCCAACAGCCAAATCTCCTCCACAAACCTCTTTTCTGGGGGTAATCTTTGCCTCAGGACCCAACGTCAACTAGAGCCCTTCCCGCGGGATGCTTCTGCGGGTCTCCCATGCCACCCATCCCAGCTCCCCATGGATTGCATGGGGAGAGCAGGCAGGCAAACCTGGCTGAATCCAGCTCAGTCACTCTTAATGTCATGCTCCTGCTTAACAACCTTCTGCATTTCTTATTTATTTCCACAGAAAAAAAAAAAATGTAAGCCATATGCTCAGTGTCTGTAGCTATTTGTCCAGGGCAGGATGGGTGTCTCAGCCACGTCAGAGATATTTAACGTCTCCAAACCAAACAATGCAGATCTTTTCCACGCTCTTTCATCCATTTGCTTCAGCAAACCAGCTGCACAGCACAGAAGCAGAGCATTCCTGCAGGGAAGGCGCGTCTGCTCTGAAAAGATTGCAAATTAAAAAAAAAAACCCAAATAAGTTTTTCCGCTCCAGCAAATTAAACGAGCACATCTTTAATCACCTACTTCTGCAAATAGCTTTTCACAAAGCTGCAGCATTAATATCTTTTCTGGTTTTTTTTTGTAGCTGTTTGTTTCAAATTAGGTTAAAAAAAAAAAGAAAAAGGACTCATCAGGCTTTTTGGTCGTACGGGAGGGGAAAGATACTTTGCTGTGTTTTCCACGATGCCCCATGTTGCTGAGAACAGAGAATAAAGTACAAGCGATGAGGGCTAAATTAAAACAAATGGTGAATGAAATAACCGGTCACACCAAAGCGCAAGCACGACAAAAACCCACCCCGACCCACGCCAGACAGGCGCTGGTTTAACAAGTAGGTCACAGCGCAGCGCGCTGAAAGGCTGAGGCAAAGCATCCCCAAGGAGCCTGTTCTGTGCCCTCAAGATTTAATTCCGAAAGCAGCCAAAGCCTGTGAGTATGGGCACAAAAGGCAGAGTGAAAGTTGTGTACCGCCCCAAGACTCCTGTTTCAAAGCACCCCCTGACCCCTCCCGTTTCAGCATCTCCCAGTCGGCCTCTTTCAGCCCACAGCCCCAGCATCCCAGCCACCGGCCCTGGGGCTCTGCAGCTCAGCCCGGCCCGCTTGAATTTGGCTAAAATAAGTGAGGGGAAAAAAGTATTTGAAGGACAAAGCCATTGGAAAAACTCTCTCAATTTTTTTTGCCAGGGGAAAATGGGGTCACTTGGCTTTTCTTCTTAGAGAAAGCTTTCAAAGGAACATCTGAAAATCCTAGACCCAAAGTGTTTCAGTTTAATCCTAACATTTTCTCCTCAACACTGGCAGCAACCTCTCAATTTTACTTTTCCAGAGCAAACCTGAATAAGTTTCCACTGAGTTTCTAAGACGGTGTGAAAAGAAGAGGAAAAAAAACCTTTTCCATTGAAAATCGAGAACCGTGAATGCATAACCGATGAGGGTGACCAGTACACGGGGGCTGTTTCCTAACACAGCGCTGGGGAAGGGTCCCCCGCTCTCTCACCCAGCCCTGCTGCAGCTCATTAAAATGCTTCTCCAGGAGACCGAGTTTCAGAGAAGCCTTAGTGAATTTTTAATGCCGTGTGCTACTTAGCTTTTGCTGAATCCACATTTTCTCCACACCATCTCGGCAGCATCCACTGCCGCTATGCGACCTGCAGCAGCGGCACACAGCCTTTCCCAGCATGACTGATAACTCGGGATCAGCCGGGTCCCAAGGGAACCGCACACGGGCAGCACAGGGAGATGCTGCCACACCCTGCCACAGACCTCTGCGATGCTGAACCCCCCGAGCCACCACCCAGGATTAACCCAAATTCAAGTGATGCAGCCATGGGAACACACAGCAACGCTGCTCATATCGGCGTGTCCAAACTCACCAGCACAGCCCTGTTTGCAGCCTCTGCGCGGGGAACTGCTGCTCTCTTCCCCTCTTTTCTCTCTAAGGTCATGCCAAGCATGAAGGTGACGGCTGGAGAGCAGATGGGGAAGCGATGGAGGCTGGCAGGTGCAACCAGCTGGGAAACCAACACACTGTGCTGACCCAGGAGGAAAAGCGGAGCGTGAGCCACAGAAGTCAAGACATACAATTTGTTTGACGTAAGGGCGAGGTGTGAACCACCTTCTGCCTTTGGCAGAACCAAACTAACGCGACCGATGCAGTGCTGAGGGCCTCCAGTACTTACAGTGACGCTCAAGAGTTCACAAGATAAAACCCACTCGTTTGAGCTTTCTTCTCCTCCTCCCCTAAGCTCTGGTGGTAAAAATCCCACTGGAATCCTTTGTAGTTTAAAAAAAGAAAAAAACAAAACCCAACAGCACGCAGATTTCACAAACGTGCCATCCCAGGAAACGTTACACAGGCTACCCACAGGAAACCCAAATTGCTGACTTTTTCCCCCCCAAAGCTGGGGAACCCTGCTCCAGGGAGCACAGCCCTGCACCATTCTGCCCAGGACTTGCAACGGCAGTAAAGAAAACCAAGCAACCAAGAAAGAAAAATCAGGCGTGACTCCGCACATAGAGATTTCACTTTGAGTTGCCTGGCTTGGCTATAGAAACGCTTGAGGGAGCACTGTACTTCTTTGAAATACTCAATATCAGGAGCTTTAGCTAATGGAATAGAAAACATTAGGCTTAGCCCTCAATGATATCTACTGTGATGCGAGATCAAACCCTCCTCTCCTGGAGGAGGTGATTTATTAGCAGAGATTGGACCCATTTGAAGCAGTAAGAACCCCGGTGCAGGAGAAAGCTCATCTAAAAGCATCATCAAAGGAACAGTTTAGAGATGTTTTCCGTCTCCCAGCGCTAGCAGCTCACATGTCACTGCCAAACCTGTCATGAAAAAGCTTTACGGAAAGCAGACAAACGTCATCACGGCCTCGGAGGAGCACAGCGCACTCTGGGCTCTCCGGTGCCTGCAGGAAACCCACTAAATCTACCTGCATTTCCAAACCATTAGCACAAGCTGGATTTCTAGACCATTTCAATGCACAAAGCTACAGGTGAAGTTAACAGGATTTCTGAGCCACCCTCTGTCCTTAGGGACCCGTTTGCCTTATTGTACACGTGTGAGCTTGAAATGTTTGTGTCATTTACACACACACAAAAAAAGGACATAATAACCTAGGATACAGGAAACAAAGCACAGTCTTCCGAAAAACGGTGCTGCTGCGGGCCATGGTGCTGCTCAGACCTACTACAACACCTCAAGCGCAAGGAGGTAGTGCTGGCCAAGCAGACCGTAGGTGCTGCACGGCCCGCTGCTGTCATGGGGGAGAGTGGTTAAGGTTTAACCGTCGCTCAAAGAATCACCATCAAAGATATGAGGGAAAGGTGATTTTTAATATAAGTTTGTAAAAAGCGCGACTTTACAGAATTCGATGGCAAGATTCATTCTATTACTTACTGTGTGAAGGGATTGTGAAAGGGAATTGGGTCAGAG